>VZRM01003495.1:77031-225958 GCA_013397955.1 Grantiella picta
TCTTCTTCTTCTTCTTTTCTTCTTCTTCTTCTTTCTTCTTCTTCTTCTTCTTCTTTCTTCTTCTTCTTTCTTCTTCTTCTTCTTCTTCTTCTTCTTCTTCTTCTTCTTCGTGGTGGTAGTAGTAGTAGTAGTAGTAGTAGTAGAATTTCGTTATTGACTTCCTGTTTCTGTTGATACTGGGGTTTTATTTTATATATATGTTTACATTTTTTTTAGTGTGTTTATCAGCTCTTGAAGGCCAGTTTTATTGTGGTGTAGATATGGAATATGTGTGGTATATCCCTGTACCTAGAAAGAAAAATTGACCACAAACTTATGGAAATTCATGGCAAAAGTAGCAATTCACTTAACTCCACAGTTATGAATAACTGAAAATAGGTGACTGTGCCACAATACCTTTTTTTAAATACTTTGCACCATTCTACAACCTAATTAATAAATGATTTCTCAAGAAAAAAGTGAAAGATTTGAACCAAGGGGGAAAAATTACTGAGGTTTTAAGAATTGATTTAAAGCAAGTGACTCCAGATTACCAAGTTTTTAAGCCTTAAAAGACTGGCAGATGACACCTCATTAATACATAACATGAGAAGACATGAGGAAAATATTTTTAAGATTCAGTAGCAAGAAATAAATCTAGATATATTTAGGATTTAGAATCGAACTAAAACACAGTTGCTTAATAATTATGGTTTTTAATCATCATTGGATATGCAGGATTCTCTCTCACTTGAAGTCTTTAACAAAAGAAAGATGGTTTTTCACTGAAACGTGATTCATTGCAAAGCTATGAACTTGACAGAGGAACTTTCAGGTGAAATTCCAATGGGCTTAGTTGTAGAAGAAATCAGAATAGATTAAGACAATTATTCCTTCTGGTTCTTGAGGTTTTTTTTTTAATCTCTCCCTGGGAAAGGAACATGGCATTAACGGCATTAACATTCCACATTGCTGATGCCTCGCCATGTACTCTTTGGCATGTCATTGCCAGATAGTGAATCAGGTGAAAACTTAGGAGAAAAGAAAATGGAGAAAAATAGGAACAGGAAATTATCTTTGTTTTTTGTGTGATTGTATATTTCCATGAAACAAGAAAACCAACTAAAATGAATTTAGGAAAAAATATAATACAGTTGATTTCACCTATCTTGCCACAAAATGGATTAGAATTGTTTCTGTTTCTTGATACAAAGATGAATGTATATGGTAACCTTGAAAGAATAGATTTTTACAGCATTGCCTATGCTATTGTAATTCTTTTAGTCTTGAAAAATTTAAAAATTAATCCTCCTTTCCATCTTCCATACCCACCCATGTATTATACATGCCTCAACCTTATATAAATTCCTAATTCCTTGATGGACAGTGAGAGATACCCTAGTAAAATTTCCATCTAGAGGTCTGCAATGGAGAATTCTGTAGGGCTCTGATTTGTAACTTTAATCCGTTGCTCTGTCAGGAAAATGTTTCAATTAATGTGATTATATATATATATAGAGGTAGAGTTGCCCTGTCTAGGAATACAGGAGAGCACTTCTCACACCAAATGAGACTGAAATTCTGAAAGGCATGTTTTATGTCTCACAGAAAAGTTAATTTCTTGCAGAGCAAGAGTATTGCTGGTAAAATGGAAGCCTAAATCTAGCAGTTATTTTGCCAGTACAACATTTCTACTGATAGATATCCAAATGTTAGAGGAGATAATCGCACATGCATCTAAAATATCTTAAATGTTTTCTCTTTTGTCACCCAATTGTCCTGATCATTTCATTTTTTAGCCCACAACATGCTATGTTATCACACTTTACATGTTATTAACCTTCTCAACTGCAGGATAAAACTTGTAATTTTTTTTAAAGAAGTCCATACATTTTCTTGTTCTCCTGTCACAGAATATTAATTGCTTATATTTAAAGGTATTTCAAAGAAATTCAGTATGGCTGATATCCCAAATTGCAGCATTTATAACATGGAAATTGTCTTAGTAGTAAGATAGATAGTTTTCATTAAAATTACAATCTATTATTTATGTTACTAATAAATAGGTCTAATGAGTATATCTTCTTGAAAATATCAATGGCTTTATCTAAGAAAGGGTGTGAGGATTCTGAAAATTCTATTTTGAAGCATCGAACTTTATTCTGAAGCGGGACACAAAATCTCCTTTAGGCTCCTAAACAGCTATGCAGAATACCAAGACAATCAGGTACCTCAAAATGGAATGTAGAAACCAACATTCAGACAAGAAAATATAGAGGCAGAGGTGTATCTCTTCCTATGTTGTTGCCAACTTAGTTGTTGCCAGCACTACTGCCACTTGGAACTGACAGTCTGGAACTGTTCTGGTGAAAGGAGACCAAAAGGCAATTCTTTCCTTCTCTGAAAGGAAATATAACCTGTTCTAAGTTCTACTCACTGGGAAAATGTCCTAAGTTTTGATGGTAACAAGCATTGATATCATCTTCATTTTGTCCAGTCTTGATGTGCAATTTGTAGGTTCTGAATGATACTAGGCTTTAATCTATCCAGGCCCATAAATCTGAGATGTAGACAGAGGTGCAGCTTAGCACCACAGGTAAACATCAGTAATAAAAGACAACTATTAATACAGGCTAAGTGACACTGAGTTGAAAGGACAGATGCCCAGGAACTAACAAATTTAGCCTCTGATGTCTGCTGAATTCCCGCTCCAAGGACTGTGGTTACTCATTGCCTCATTTTCACCTTTTATGGGTATCATCCACATTGTTTCTGTGAATTGGCAAATAGTTTTGAAGAACACAAACCGTTGCTCTTCAATATAAATGATAAGGACAGTAAAAATATATTTTAAAGTACTGCATATATTAGAAACTAATTGCGCACAGGATATCACTAACCACTGTTAATTATCATTGAAGAATATAGATTGCCATTTTGCTGTTTGCATAATGAAAGTTTAAACTCCTTGAATTCCCTTTGTTCTTTGTAACCATGATTTGGTATTTATAATATTTTAAGATATCATGCTTTTTTCCATGGTGTTTAAATGCTTAGGGGGAAAACCGCTTAGACCTCAATATTGTAATTTGGAGACTGTGGTTTCTAATGAGAGTTTTTCAGTTTGACTCTTTAGGCATTTCTTTTTCATTTTCTCCTCTGTGACCTTCAAACATTCTGGAAGGAGATATTGAGATTATATGATTTCTACTCTGAGCATGTTTGTTTTACGTACATCGAGGGTTTCTCTAAATGGTGATAAGGAGGGCAGGAAAGCAATACCATCAGAGGAGTATTTGTTTCTCTTGCCATATCACCCCACTGCCCCCCTCCCCTGCTGCCTTCTCCTCCAGCTCTGCCCTCTCAAGAGCTGTTTCTAAAGGACTAGAATTCTAATTTCTCTCTGTATCTCATATCTTGCATCTGGATATGATGTGAGGATCTTGTCAGAGAAAGGGGATTAGAAAGGTTGGACAACATAAAATCATGGGCAACAATGACCTTTCAGAAGTGATTGCCACACAGAGCTGGATTTTAGTAGACATTGATAAGGCTGGCCTGCAGGAAGTTCTGCAGGTTATTTGAGCTCACACTCACCAATGGCTACTGCATTAGCTGTGAACACTGATTAGCTTAAGCAAATACTAGAAAGAGAACAAGAAAATACGTGACTAGAATGACTGTGGATAACTTCCCATAAAAAAGAGCCAGATGAAAAATTTATAAAGCAAACAAATGCTAATCCTTAGCTAGGAAACCAGAGATGGAGAAAAAGAAGAAAAATTATTCTGGAAGTATAAGATATTCTCCCCTTTCTTTTTATCTAGTAAAGACATGACCATGATTGCATGTAAATTTTTCCCATATCAGTATATCATATCATTGACCTTAGAGAGATAAGATGCCTATCTAACAAACATTTGGTAAATCCATTTCTATCAAAGGCATAAGG
This sequence comes from Grantiella picta, assembly GCA_013397955.1. Taxonomy (NCBI): domain Eukaryota; kingdom Metazoa; phylum Chordata; class Aves; order Passeriformes; family Meliphagidae; genus Grantiella; species Grantiella picta. The sequence goes on from VZRM01003495.1 coordinate 80,963, forward strand.
TAGTTGGCCTAGGTTTAAAAAATCCTATCAAAGACATTGTGATATTTAGACAGCAAGATCTATGTTCCTTCATGTCCACATTGGCCAAGAGTCTGAGCATTAACTGTCTTACCCCATAGGAATATAAATACCCTTTTTCTGACAGATATCGATGCATGTAACAAAGATCAGCTGAGTACCCAGCTGTTCATATCTTTGTAATTTATTAAACAAGAAAATTCAGTGATTATACATATTCAAGGCGAGAAACACAACCATTTTGATAATAGGTTACTTTTACTGGATGAGTCACAAGGTAAAATTTATGCCTTAAAAATATAATTTTGAAAATAGGTATGTATGTATTGCCTCCTATATAATATATATCAGTAAGCAAGCCTTGAAAATGCAGGTATTAATTGCTATTTCCTAAAACTCCTATATATAATTTTACCTCAGATATTTAGGAAACAAGAGTAATTTGATTCCTGACTTTTGAAAGTTAGGAGAGATACAAGGACTGGTGGCACTAACAGCACTTCTAAATCTAAGTGTTTTGCTCTCAGACAGCTCAGAAAAACAGAGGCTGCATCTTCATTATCTTCAGTAATGAAGGAAGAATCCATTGCACTTATTAAAATCTTTAATTATGGAACTTGAGATGAGTCAGAAAGGTATCCATTTTTTTAATAATGTAAATGATTAGAGATTCATTGTATCATTGATAAACCAGAAACTGTAGTGCTGAAAGCCTGAAGATCTATTCTGTTAGATAGTAGGCAGCTCCTGCAAGATATTTGAGAAATATCTTTATCTTTCAAATTTGAAAAGCTGCCATCTGGAGCTATATTCCACTTTCTGCTGAGCAGCAGTCTCTTGGCTAAGAAGCAAAGTCATGTGTTCTTTTTGGGATAGCTTATTTATGTACTCTTGAGCTTCCCATCACCAAGCGATTTTCAGTGCGAGTCAATCTTCCAAAAATGGGGATTTGCAGAGGCAAATCTCCAGAGATCGGAAGGCTTTTCATGTGGAATGGCCTGGGTATATCACCTCTGCATAGCCAGTTAATCCACCATCTTTTCTTTTTCAGAGTTTTTTGGTTGGTATTTCATATAAACTGATAAGAAAAGTAAACTGAATGAAACTGGAGCCATAGGCCGTTGAGGAAACTGGTGCAATACAGTTGAGATTTGAGATAAGCTGGACAGGAAGTGCAAGGAGTCACTGCTTTCTAGTTGTTTATGCATGTGACACTGCCGAAATACACACTTTTAGAAAATGCTTTTGTAGAGGCAACATACTGGCAAAACACTTATTTTCAGGCCAGTGGATAAAGTAGTATATAAATAACAAATCTCCAGCTTGGCAGCTCTAGTTAGCATTCTAAGATAAAGCACTAAAATATTTTTAATGTCAGTGAGTTTTGGGAGTTTATAGGGCTTTTGTGTTTTTCCTCTTATTTTCCTTGAATCACGACATACTTCTTTTTGTGATTTGTAATTAAGTCTGGAAATAAAGAAATCATTGCTGTAGTCCTTGGCATTAATAAAATCGTATACATTTGACGATATGGAGTAGTAGATATTTTGGAAGCAAAAAGGAATGTTTACTGTGTTTGTGCCAGTAAAAGATGTTTAGCCTACAGCAATTTCATGGCAGTATTAGTGTCCAAGGTCTGAAAGCAATGGAATAGATTTAGCTTGCTTGTAGACTTTTGTTGTTATTTTTGCATGGAAAATATCAGCAGAAAAAAGGTCTGGAAAGTCCCTCTATTGGAACAGTCATTGCATTTCAGGAATAACAAGAAACATAATTATTTACTCTGTATAACTGCAGATAAACCCCTGTAAACTTACCTTCCACCACCTCTCCTTCTTCCCTTTGCTTTTTTTCCCCTCTAAGTAATAGTGATGCAGTAGAATTCAGCAGAGCACAAGCTCAACTGATATCTATCTCAATTGATTAACTGTCTAGAAGATCTGATTTTCAGAATAGATACCCAAGAGAGATCCAATTTATTAACGGTTGTCCACATGTGATTAGAAACTGTGGGAGGTCTAACCCCCTCTTTTAATTGATCCAATTTCATATTCCTCATGGTCATTAAGTGTGTTAATGGTAACTTAGCACCTGCATTAAGAAACCAACGTAACAACATCTTATAAATGACTTTAAGTCAGCAGGTGCCAAATTTACAGGGGAAAAAAATGACATTATTTCTGCTCTAATGTTGCTGCAGGAGGGATTGAAGTAATAAAATGTTGCAATTGTTTAATCCATCATGATCAAGCAGTCATCATTTGATGATAACATGATTGTTATATTATTACTATCCTTTGTTACTTGATTGCCCCTTCTTCACTCAAGGGTATCATTCCTTTTTTTATGTTAATATCTACATTCATTTATGGTACTTTGTAAGGAAGTGAGACTTTCCACTTTCTTCACTCTAATGGTATCATAAGGTTGAAGATAGAAAACTGTTTTAGTTATAGGTTATACCAGAAACACTCACAGCTTCTTTATTATTGTGCTGTGTTTACACAGACTATTTACTTGAGAAATCTATTTGTAAATTGTATGAAAGGAAAGCTCTCGTTTTAGTAGCATGCCACTTCGAATGTGGGGTTTTTTTTTATTTCAGCAGAATTGACACTACTTTAAATAAATTCTGACAGAGAATTAAAGGCAGAGTTTGGGAATTATTATAGCAAATATTCAATTGCAATATTAGTTTTTAATGAGGTATGTAAGAGTTAAACTTTTCATTTAGAGAGATTGTCCAAATGTTTCATAGTTTCTTCCCCAGAATATATGTGCAAGATGACTGCATAGATAATGTCACAAATACAAATTCTTAGAATTGTACCTCTTCACATGCCCAAATTTGCCCCATTCTGAGCGACCATATGCCTAAACCCGGTTGGTTTCCAGAAAATATCTGGAGAAATGTCTGTGCTCCCTAAAGTGTTCAATCTGTGAAGCATTTTGACAATGGTACATTTAGCATGCACCTATTGGATTAGGTTGTCATACAAAATGGAGTGACTCTAGGTTTTGTTGCTGCACAACAGTGTAATTGGCAATAATTTCCCAAAATATCTGAGAAATCAAAGAGCATTTGGAGAATGAAAGGGAATAAAGTCTGTTATAAGCTGTGGCAATGGGTACCCCATACAGCTAAAAGACAGAAGGAAATACCAAAATAAGAACTGTTCTTTGGAATTGGTTAGCTTTAAAAACAAACAAACAAAAAGCCAAAAAACCAGAACTAGGAGAATGAGAAAGACATAGGTACGGGAACAAAAGAGTAGAACAGGTGAGATGGAAAGAGTAGGGTTTAGGGTGGTGGTTGGCAGGATAACAGAGGAACATCTTGGAAAATTTTCCTCTCAGAAAATGAATGAACTTTCTAATATTTCTGATGTTACAGAAAACCAATCTCATTGGCTTCTGGGCCAAGACAAAATATACAAATACAGTATGTATAAAGTTTAGGCCAAATGATTTTCAGAAAACAAAAGATTGTATTCTGAGTGGCAGGAGGACGCAGGAACCTGTGGCAAAAGCCAGGGGATCAGACACTCAGAGGCACAGCTGGAGCTGAGGATCCCAGACTTTTGCATACCTGGACTAGGAGAATATAAAATCCCTGGGTTTCCTTTATTCAGGGTCCCTTTCCAGAAGCATGCAGATCTGGCTCTTATTTTGTTATTTAGCTATTACACCAGGACTAAATTATTTTAATTATTGAGATGCCTGAGATTCAGCTATGGGAAACCTAGGGTGGAGATGGTAAGGACTGTGAGAATGGGGTGTTTGGGTATTAAGAGGAGCACCTGTTGTTTCACTGGACAGAATCCTGCTCTGAAAGGGCTATGGTTCCACTCAAGTTGTGTGGTAGTGACTGCTAGAGTGGCTCCTGAATGGTCAAACGGCAAAATTTCCTTAACAAGGGTAATTATGGTAAGATGAAGACAAGCATATCTGAGAAAAGAATTGGGATGCTGATTGCCATCAGTTGCTAGTTCTTCGATGAATCTGGAACTGTACTGACAGAATGCACTTCTTTCCTCCTTGCCTAGAAAGCAGCAAGCATTTGGCTTGGTTATGAAGGTGTATTGCTTTCTACTACCCTGCAGGAATGATGGGGAAAAGGTTTGTTCCTACAGCTGCACTCTGCTTACCTGAGAAGTGTTGCTGAGACATGGTATTAACTGGCAATACTTGAGATCACAGCTGTGTCCCTCCGAGAAGAGAAATGAGTTCTTTGGGTGTTGAGCCAGAAGCTCTGTGTACTCCTACTTTAAAGTAATATGCTCCTGTGGTGCATCCTTTGCTTATTAATTTCTCAGGATTCAAAACTCTTAAAGTGATTTGCTTTGTCAGATCTCATTTGTTGATTGGTTTGAAAAAGAATAATTAAGAAAATATGAGGTTCATATATTTACTTATTTATTTATACACCTATTCTTTTATAGTGATATCAGATTTTTTTAATTGGTTCAGCTGAACTAACAGATTGTCATGACTGGCATAAGAGTGTTTCTGGCATAATGCAAGTTTCTGTATCAAAGCTCAGAGTTTAAGTTTAATATGCAAGGGAAATGTAGGACTCTTCATGCTTGTGTTTGATGCCACACTGTTTTGCTCTTTGGAACTGACAATCTGAATATAGTTGGTTCAAGAAGGTGTAAAATGTGATTCTATTAATATTGCCTTACACAGAAAGTTTATATAATCCTTGCATTTCCATCTGTGTCACATCTTGATGCAGGACAAAAACGTTGCCAGACGTTCTGCAGTTATGTAGTTAAATGGAAAAGTGTGGGAATCATTTGTAAAATCCCACCACAAGGAAAATCTAAATGTTTAGTATTTTTATCCTTTTGGTAAAAGTCCAAGAAATTGCACCCATAAATCTGAAGAAGAGTATATTTAACAATCAGAGGAAAGAATAAAATCAGGAACTTTTGTAACAATAATTGACCCAGAATTTGGCTTCAGTCTGGCAGTCTAGGAAAGAGAGAGGAAAAACTATAGGCCTAAAAGTTTTATATGCACCTATAGACGTACAGGCCAAAAAATATTCATGACACTCAAGGAGTAAGGCTAAGCAGAATTCTTAAAAATGTCTTCTTCTTTTTTTTTTTTTTTTCTGTTTTTCTGATGTTCTTGCTACAAATTCACAGAAGCTAAGGTGAACAAAGTAAAAAAGGTAAGTAAAATAATGATTATCCTGCTCTAGCCTTTAGGAAAACTTAAATCTGTTGAAACTTTTCATTAGTATTTCCCTGCTTGTCTCTATTTCTTGATGAATTTCCCACAGGGGAAAAAGTTCTTATTAACTGACTAATGAATACCTGGGTCATAAATATAAATTATGAAGATTCTGTAGACAACTGTTGGGTAAAATGTGAATAACTGAATTCTTCATTAACTCCTTAGAGTGAATATTCTATTATCCTGCCAAGTTTTGATTTTATTAGTAATTTTAATTTAATCCTTATTCTTCTAATATGATCTCAAAACAAACAGCAACAGTTACATAAATCAAAACATGTGTTAATATCTTTCACAGAATTCCAGCCAAATTCTTAGTTTGTATAAATGGATATTCATCCAACAAAGTCTGTGGTGAAAAAATTTTTATAGCAGTTGAGGGCCTGGCTCCTTATATCACAAAAAATTTATGTCCTTTGGAACTCTAACTGATACTGCATTTGTAACTTGCTACAAGCCTGGTGCATTAATAGCCTGATGTGAGCAACTCAAATCAGTATTTTTTTAATTCAGTGCAAAATGGGAAATGTAGTCTACACTGAGAGACCTTAGAAAAGCACAACTGTAATTACAGCTATACAATGGATGAATAATTGGGAACGTTTAGTAGCTTCAGCTGATGTAGAAAAACACATTGTGCTGATTTGTTCTCCCTTCAAAAAGCATTGCTTTATTCTAATCAATGGAAAATCCTAGATGCATGAAAACTGATTGATGAAGATAATTCTCTTGCTTTTTAATGTACTCTATATATACACAATAAATTTTCATAGGTTGCCATTAAGTATCTATGTGCTGAATATTTTATTAGAATATTTGTGAAGATGAGCAGTGGAGAAAGCAACAAACTGTCTTTACTTTGTCACAGGATTTGAATTAGCTGAACTGCTTCACAGGAAAGAGAAGAGTTCTCTGATGCTTATGATAGAGCAGGCAGTGAATGGGAAGTACAGCATATGCATATGTGCATTTGTCAGCACATATGTAGACACCAGAATTCAGGTGGTTTAATCTTCTACTGTATCCTACTTCTATAATTTGGCAAAACATTTGTACCCAACAGAGCAGCTTTCTTGCCTGTCTTCTAGGCTCAGACAGAATTTTGAAATTCGGTGTACTCTAGGTCCTCAGAAGGACTCAGTCTGCTTGCCAGGAACACTGCACCCTTCACAACATGCAGCGGTACCTTCCCTTTTGGAGTGCTCAGCAGTACCTTCCCTTTTGGAGTGCTCAGAAAGGAGTTGCTTGTTTTTTATGTTCTTACTGGTTTGAGCTCTCACAGCAATTCTCAGAGCAACTACATCTGTTCTATTCTGAATAAAAATAATATGTCTTTGTACAACTTGTTTGCTTGAAGTCATTAAGAGCAGAATCAGGTCTTGCATGCACACTTCAGGGGTAAGACAGGATTTTCTTCTGTTTGGAGAAAGGGTAACTAAGTATAAATACACCATGCATTGTTATTACTGTCTAAACATGCTTTCATGATAAGAATAATATGGATGATTACATGATGTTGGGGCATTGTGTCTTTAAGTTACATTAAAAAGTTACATTTAAGTTACATCATGATTATTTGTCTTTATTATGAACATTAATATGAAATTTTGTATCTACTGATTCATATCTGCCATACATGCAATCTTGTTCATAACTGGCAAAATAGTTAAGATTTTAAATAATTTTCTAACACAGCATTCCTTTTTCTGTAGGTTCAAGCCTTTTATGTTTCTTTTTTATAGATCATCTTTCCTTCCTTCTGTCTCTTTAAACTCATAGGAAAGAATCAGGAGTCAAATTCTTGGTCTGAATGTTGCTTGAATTAACCGTCTTGGCTTAAAACTTCATATTTAGGCACTGTTTGTATCAATGATCAAAGGTTTAAAAATTGCTTACATTCTTACAGAACCAGTTCTACTATGAGTAAATATTTAAGTGTTGGGTAGAACCTCAGTAGGATTCTGGGCCAGCCTGGCCAAACAGAGTCAGATATTGGGCATAGTAAGTTCCTCAGGACTTTATGCAGTTGAGTCTTGAAACTCCCTACAAGCCTCTCCGGACAAACTACTCCATTGCTTTGCTGCTTTTCTTTATGGAAAAGATTTTCCTTCCAGCAAATATGATCCTTACTTAGTTTAGGTTGTGCGAGTTGCACTTCACGTTGTGCTTTTATGATGTATTGGTGTATGTATGCTTGGAACTGCTTTCCTTTAAGTAATGCACACATTTCTCCCAGAGTACTGTCAAGTGAACAATTGAATTAGCAGACCTGAAAGGCAGCACCAATTTCTTGATTGGGGCACAATGCAATAAAGGACCTATTTATGATTGCTTTCTCAAAAACAAAGCCATAATATTCTAATAAATGCAAGAGTACAGAGACATCTCTTTATACTGGTAGTTCTTAATGGCTGCATTTAGATATTATCTTTTTCATACCCCCATCGTTTTTCACACAAATGCCAGACACTTTTTTCTTAAAAATTTTTATTTTTTAATCTATTTAATAAAAGATTTTACATTCTTAGTTTATGTAGTGCTTGTCCTACTCTCCTACCTGTTACGAAATTAATACTTAATGTACAGGTAACTCCTGTCTTCAAACTTTCACATTTACATTGCAATACACAGATGACAAAACACGCACTACAAAAAAGCATTGGTGCCCTGAATGTTAAAATAAAATCCTAGTTTTCAGTCCCTCTGGACTTACTATGCCAAAAGCTGAGATTTCATTAAGGCTCTTGTTATAAGCAACCTGTTCTTCTGCACAGGTAGATGTGCAATGTCATTTCATTGTACTCTGTCCAGTAGTGTTCTGCTTACTTAAGAGTTTTGGGGTTTTGTCTTTTTTTTTTTTTTTTTTTTTTTTTTTTTTGTCCCCCTGCAATGTATTTCCACTTATTCTGTCTTCTTATGAAAGTACTTACAATTTAATGGGTATTCTAATTGAAGAGAAAAGTGCTTGTTTGCACTTAAAAATAGCTTTCAGTGAATTTGTCATGTACTGGTAATAGAAGAGCTGTCTTTCTGTCATTAGCACTGCAGAATAAACCTACAGTTAATACCTTATTTATACAAACTGAAGACCTCGGGCGACCTTGAAGTTGCATTATGTTCAGTGTCCTTTTTATAACCTTAATTACCAGGGAATACAACACTTTAAAGAAAGACTAACATTTCACTTTAACATCCACGATAATCTATTATAAAGCCAGCTAAGCCAGCCCCCAAATACAGAGAAATGTTATTACGTGCTCAGCTAGCTGTCAAGGGGCCATGAGTCGGTGGCTTACAGTTATCAAAAGTAACAAGGTTGTTCAGAATTTCCTCCAACAAAGCCAGCCAGCTTATGAAGGGATTAAGCACTCTTTGATTAGAACAAATGGAACACATCCTGCCCTTTTATATAGCATTCCCTTTCACTTGGTTTAGTCTGGTAATTTGACACTCTTACTAGCCAATGGAAGAAAAGACTTTCAGTTTTCGCCTACCCATGAGTATTATAGTAGTACTATATTAGCATGCACTAGCTAAATTATGAGCATTCTTAGAGATCATGCTCAAAGTCCTATGAAAATCCCAAGGGTTTAATGCCAACAGACAGAGTGTAATAATATCGAATGCAATATGTGACAGCAGACTCCATGAGCCTTTAGGCACAGTATATTGCCCTGAGGCCACAGTCTTTCTACCTTCTATCCTAGACAACCAAAAAGGTTTTATGGCAGATTTATTGATATTTTAGAGGTTTATATTTTAATTTCTAACTTAAGTCAGTCATAGCAACCTGTGTTTGCAGTGGTGAAGAAATGAGTGGAAAATATATTGAAAATAATGAAGTGTTGATATGAAGACAGTTTGGTGTGGAAACATTAATCCTTGCCATGTTAAAAAGAAAGTAAAAATGTTGTTTCATTGGAACACAAGCACCGGCATTTTGATTTTGTGCTGCACTCCCTCATCCTTTCCCTGTCCTCCTCCCCATGACTTGGTACCTCAGTGTAGAATGGTATTCGATAAAGATTACAGAAACTACGGGTAAGTAACGTGAAGTCCAGACTTCAGTTAGTTGTGCAAAACTCTGAGTGTTATACTGAGTTGTCACTGGATGAAATGTTTATCAATGTTTTGCAAGCTACCTACTTTCTCTGATACCTTTCATTTAAATGCATTTGAAATAAACTCCACTGTATTTTGCCCCTCTTTGTCTCAAATCAACTGCTTGAATGTGTGCTTGAGAATGTCATCCTGCTCACCCATATCCTATCATACCCTCCTTTCTTCTGTCCTTCCTTCTATACAACACTAAGTGCAAAATATCCAGTTTTGTTTAGCATAAACTGTGCTGACAGCCAGCTCGTGTTTCAAGAGCAGCTGCTCATCTCCTCCTCTCCACCCACTAGACATTTCCCCTTCCTTGGATTTGCTCTCTGATCTGCTTGTGTAATCACTCCCTAACACAGTTCAAACAACATTATCCATGTTAGAAAAGTTCTAACTTTTAAAGAGTTTGAGCTAACCAAATTTATATTAACTTAATGGCTTATTTGGGAAGTAGGTAAAATCTAATTCAATTAAATATTTAAATTTGACTTTTATCTTCTGTATTTCTTATTCCTAAAAGTAAAAATGCAGCATAGTACTTGATTTATATGATCTTCTGCTGGAGCACTAAACAACTAATTTGAAAATATGGAAGGCTTTTTTTTTTAAGGTCCCTTCCAACCCAAGCAATTCTATGATTCCATGATCAGCTGGAAGTAGATTTCAGGTATTGTCTCCCAATGCTACCACGATGTCTCCCAACACACCTTAGTCGTCCTGCAGTAGCGCATTGAAGCAGACAATATAGGCCGCATTTTTGTAGATATTTAGACCTTCATTTTCAGTTCATACCAGGACTTTGGTCTCACTAGAAATACATGAGGGAACTTAGTTATCACTCCTCTCAAATTCTGTAAGTGGGTACTATTTTCTTAGGGCAGAAGAGCAGAATATTTGATGTCTCAGTGCAGTATTAGATTTACGAAAGTCTGCTGGGAATTACATAGAGTAGCCTGGGTTTTGTTCATAGGCTTTTTACTTCAAGTGCTTCATCTCTTATTGGGTTACTTGGCTGCCTAGAGGCAGGAAGCAGTATAAATTACTGTAAAAATCAGTAGCAGCTGAAACTGCACTCTTCTCTTAACACAGCTCTTGCCCCTTTCTACAGTCTGTATTTTGTGTGACCCCTGACAGAAGCTTTCAAAGGATATGCTTCAAGTTCACTTTTCAGACCTTGACAATGTCGTAAATCATTTTATGGGGCAAACTATGCATGCTTTAAAAGTCTACATTCTAAGAGACAATTCTGGTTCATTTTTAGGGATAGCATTAAAAAAACAAAACAAAACAACAAAGTTCAATATGCAGACTCTTTCTGCAGATAGAAAAAAAGGTAAAATTATTTGTCCTTGAGAATGAATAAACTTCAGAGAACAGATCAGTGTAGGTTTTTTTTTAATGTAAGAAGAATTTCTATTTTAATGAAAGAAAAAAATTTGTTTCAGATTGGCTGTCAAAAGTAAGATCCTTTCTAATGATGCATGAAATGCCACCACAATGATTTTTCTCCTTGATGTATATTTTTAAAAGATGATGGGCATGTTTTGGTTTGGGCATATTAATTTAAGTCAGGCACATCATTGTAGTCTTCTTGTAACTTGACTTCTTGTTTTCCAGTGTTAGGTTGTTTTTTTTAAAATGTATCCTGGGATGTAAAAATCATTTGAAAATGACAAATCACCTAATTTCAGATAGACATTTTCAAAAAGAAATTTTCTTGAAGGACAAAACATAATGAAATTAAGTGAAAAATTTATTTTTGCTCTTCTTTTTATAGAGGCTTTTAAGAAATTCAATGTTCTATGAAATAATACTTTTTATATTGTGTTTCTTTATTAGATGAATAACATAGAATTAAAGTAATTTAATAGAAGCTATAAGGTAGTAATTTAGCTTCAAGAATATTAGTATAGAAACAATGTGGATAAGTTGCAGGATGACATATAAAAATAATAATAGATGACATCACAAGGAAAGTGGAAAAGGGGCAAACAAAAATATTCAAGAATTTTTCCAGAATGTGAGAAGAGGTGAAAAAAAAGATATAATTGTGTTTTATGCATTTCCTTAGATAAGTTCTTTCATATGACAGGATTGAAGAAAACAGAGAAAAACACTGAAAAATACTGTTTCATTTCTCTTTTATGTCTGCCATAAACACCTACTAAAGAATTAATTACACAAAGAAAAAAAAGGAAGGTCACACTTGTCATTTGCTAGTATGACTAGAATAACACTTTGATTTCATCTGTAAACCTACACACATCAGATTGAAAAAAATGGTGGAATAACATCTAGTAAACAAATTGCCTTGGAACAATTCAACTGCTAGGATATTTTGTTTGTGTCCCACACACCACCATGCATATATAAAAACAAAGACAGCATGTGTGCACAGACACACACACATTTTTGTGTGTTTACAGTGACCCACACACCTAAATATACTAAAATGAAACATATAAGAAGACTATTCACTAGAGGTGGAAATATTTGTGTACCTTAACAGCTAATTAGTTGTGCTCAGCTGTTCCCAACTGATTGATCATTTGCCTCATGGATGCAAAAAATGCAATTTTATGATAAACTAATGCACAATTTATTAACAATTCATAATTGAACTTCAACAACAAATGAAGAGAAAATATCCATTTTTAATCTATACTAATCTCATTCAGTCTTCCAGGTTGCCTTTTGAAGGGGAAACTTTAGAGAAAATATTTTTTTTAATAGGAAATATCTGAAAATTCAAAGTCTGCGGGTATTTTTTAGATGTGAATCTGTATTTTTCTAGTTTTAAAAGATGTCAGATTGTGTTTTCAATTATGCTTATTAGAGATAAACTTCAGCTGTAAAGAAGACAAACAGGCTAAGAGACTCAAGTGTGCATATGACGGAAATGGAGGGATATGAAAGAGCTGTCGTTAGACCAATGTCTGATGATTACTAAATAAAGGAGGAATGAAAGAAGCCGGTAGAAGATTAAACAATATATCCCTACATAAGCTCCAATGGAAAACACAAATATTTGTTAGTGCAATTCATAACTTACGATTACAGATTTGATGTATTTATGTATTGATGTACTAATTTATTATTCATTGCATGTATAATAATTAATGCTAATTTAATTATGCCTGATCAAATTAGTATGGGAGGGAGGAACTAAAATTGCCTTCCTGGGAATGTTATAAAAGCTTTGCAGAATAAAGAGGAAACTTTGAAGTTTGGCAGAATAGAGGAGGACCTCTTATCAGAAGTTTAGGGTAAGTTTATCACAAAAGATTAATCCTTCTACTAGTTTTTGAAGGTCCTGATACTGATAAAGGATATTAATTAGAAATAAATGCTTAAAAGGAATTCATCATTAGAAAATCATTCTGAAATAACTTTAATAATGATACCACAATGAGACTGTTTAAGGGCTTGGTAAGATGTTGAGTATTTCAGCTATGGTTAGCTTTGTGTGAATATTTAAAGATGTGCAAATACATTTGGATTACATTACAAAATTACTTTTGTTAGTCATCAAACATTTTCTTTCTGAAAATATAGACAGAATTCTTTCTTTAATTTTTTTTGGTTTTATATTACTCTTAACTTACTGGTATTCTGTAGGTGCTCAGATGAGCTACAATGTCTATCAAATTCTAAATTGTAATCTGCAGAGTTTGTGTGGCACAGTATGCCAACGGATTTAAAAAAAAAAAAAAAAGGAGAAAAAACTCAGAAAACCCCACTATTTTTAATAGAAAATCTGAGCATAGCAGCCGATACATGTTCACCACAAACTTTAGAGGTCTAATTTTTGCAAACTGTAGGTGATTCATATAAAAGGAGAATTAATATTCTGTAGGTAAGATAAATTTAAATTAAATAATAGAATGATTATATTATTCTTCCTCCTACTAATTTTAAGTGATAAATGGTGTAGAAAGCAGTGTAAGTATAATAGACTGGTGTATTCCTAAATTTGTCCAATAGCCATACTTTTCAAAAAAAATTCCTGCAATCTCTTTTTTGAAAGCTCAAATACATATTGATAGAAACTATTTCACTTCAGTAAAATACTGCTGCTAGTTCTAAATTTGGTAGGAATCATGACTCCACAGACGCTGCTTAAAGGAAATATTCTGTGGTATTGGTAGTCTGACAGAAAAAGAGAGAGCTACAAAGATCATGAGAGAGCTGATGTTTTCTCATCATAGGCATTTGATGTTCTGTCCAGTCATAGGCATTCACAGGTCATGTCCATATTTTTTGAGCTGTGCCACAGCGTTGCTCAGGATATTGATCATATTGGCTGTCTTTGGGTGCTATAGATCCATTTAGCATCAGTTTATCCAGCAACTTAGAGAAAACCACACACCTGTGGTGCAGAGGAGTCTAGTTTGTTGGAAAGCTCCTTCCACTGAGGAGAGAAAGAAGGGAAAGAGAAAGAAGCTGGGAAGCATTTTTGAGTTCCCTAACATGCAGTGAGGGGAACAACTTGAAATGGAATTTAGGCCTACAGTTTAGTTTAAGGCACAGTTGATAACAGTACATATGACTCCTAATTGAGCAATTTTGTATCACATTGAATATACATTCAATTCTTATTGAATATACATTTTGTCTGCAATTGACTACAGAGCTACATTGTACAGAGCTGGAAAATTTGGCCTAGCAAACAGATATTTTGGATAAGACTTTTGTTACACATCTGTACTTTTCAACACTTATCTAAAATGAATATTCTCCATATATCATTACTTACTATATTATTCAGATGCCATTTTTTTTGATTATTGTTTTCCTGAGACAGACTTTTATTTGTGAAAGCAGCTGCAATACTGTATTCGTAATTGCAAGTCACATAGTTTATAGGAATAGTGCATGCAACAATACAATATAGAAAACAAGGTAAAGTTACATCTCTTATGTTTCTTTTTACTAGAATTAGTTACTCAGCAGAATCAGTTCTCTGCCAACGGACTAGTGAAAGCAAAACACATCCTACTGATGTGCTGACATATATTTCTCTGCAAAATATTAAGCACTAGATTTAAAACAGGCCAGAGGCAAATTTGGTGGTTTATGGCTTTGGAATGATGAGATCTACATCTATCCTGGAAAATTAAGAAGAGCGTGGTTCTTTGGTTCTGAGGACAAAGAACATGGAAATTATTTAATCCATACAGCTGTAATCCCTGCCTCTGATAGATAGGTTTGTTCTGTTGAAAGATATAGGAGCACTATTTTAGCAATAGTGCTTTCTTGTGCTTAGTTTTAGAAATACCTGAGGTTTTTACAGGTAAGCATTACTTGACCTGGACCAAATTTATGCTAACTGTTGAGTTGTTTGGTCTTGTGCCCTGGCCAGGTTAGCATTTTAAGTAAAGATATAGCTAACTTATTTCTAGTCCTTACACAGTAACACTGTACAGTGAAAGAAAAGGGAAGGATTTCTATAACACCACCACCCTGAAATCCCTCCCAATATCCATCATTCTGTTTGCTATTAAAAAGAAAATTTCCCAGTCAAACATTCCTCATACTCACAAAAAACTACTTGTCTAATGATTTTGTTTTCCCAAGTGGACTTCTCTCTGATCAGTATGGGTTATTTTCAGTTTATCCAATGAGATACTACGTATTCTCATTTATCCAATGAGATACTACGTTTCCAAAAGATTTATACTGTAATATTTAGGTTTTCATTTTCTCTCTTATAAAAGCCTTAATTGATTCTTTTTTTCATGAAATACTGTGAAAACTCTATTATTAAGCATGGGTTATATTGATCTGCTGGTAGATTGAACACTGGATGAAATCCACATTGGTTCTCACATTTTCCAGAACAGCAATGTTGGGCAGATGTGAGTCAGGATCATTGGCTATCATTGAACGTGTACTTTATCAGATCATAGATGGTTACTGCTACCTGAAATAGCTCTCGTATTTTCAAGACTCATTTCACTCTTCAGCTGTCAGAAGTTTGATTTATAAACAAAGGCTCTCTTTTATTCCTGGCAGCTTTTCATCTAAGTGTGAAATGCATGTCTCATTTAGTTTTAGGTATTTAATGTCATATATCTAATTATGCTCCTATAATGGAAACACAAAAAATTTAGAAAGGGTTGCCCACAAATATTTCTGGAACTTGGAGCTGTTTCAATATTTTATTTTTTCTGTAATATTTCTGAGCTATTTTAATAATAATGGAAATTTTTATTTCTAAAGCAGTAAAAAAAGTTGGTGATTTTTTTTCTGTAGGCAATTTCAAATTCCAAATTTGTCATATGCCTCTAAGATCATTCTTTCATAAGTTTGAGAATCTTGAGAAATGTAATTATATAATGGTACTGACCATTAATTTTTAATGTTCCTTTTTGTTAGTCAGACAAAATGGTATACTTTTAAAATACATTGGGATTATGCTTCATGCTGTGCTGGAGAATTTAACTTTACAAGCAATCTGTGTACTAAAAATTAATAAAACTCTGGGTTGGAGATAGAAGATATAAACACTCATTGTAGTAAAAGAAGAAGAGAGGCTTTTTCTTTGGGGTACAGACAGGTATATTGGCTTCATTGTGTTGTTGATATTCACCATGACATTGATATCCATTGTGCTATTTGGGGAATTTCTTGAGAAATAACCTGGTAAAGGAAGTACTCCAAAGAACAGGTTTAAGGATACACTCTGCCAGATGTAAAATCAGATTAACTGATACATGGATTTAGGGAATCTTTCATATGCATGAATCATGGGTTTTATTTCCTGATGTGGGAAAGCAATCTCAAAGAAGGAAGCATCTAGCTGTTTGAGAATTTTTCTTTGATTTGCCTCCTATTAGGAATAACTTCCTCATATGCCAAATACATATCTTCCCTCATGTATTTTAAAATTTTTTCTTTTTCCCAAGAAGAATCCTTCTGTTAATGCTTCTTTTCACACAAGCAGGATCAATTTGAAATGAGTATCACACTGCTGTGTTTTTTCTATGAACAGCTGAAGATTGGCATAGATTGGGCTGCACTTGACAGGCCCTGAGGGCAGTCACAAGTTTCACTCTGCCCAGCCTCTCTGGAGCTCTTCCCATCCTGGTGTAGTACTCCAGAGAACACATAGTACTCCCATATCAGCCACCCTGGGACAATTTTATAGAACTTTAGAAGCTTTGTGAGTGTGAATGTGCCATGCAATGAATGTGCATCCAATATAGAAAAAGGTGGCTTGTTTGCAGATTTAGAGAGAGAAAGCCCCATCCACTCAAACTAAACTTAGGAGGACAGTACCTGTTGTTGTCCTCCTAAGTTTATATAAGGATATTAAAGAGATATATATTGTCCCACAGGCATACTGCCTTTCTCCACCAACTTCTAAAAGCCTTCTGACTTATTTTAGAATAACAGGGATCCTAAAGTCTAGATAGGTTGCACCCATGGTAATGCTGCAGAGCACTTTGTTGGTAAAAAGATGCCGACACTGAATGGTGTAGGACAACAGGAAAGGAGGAAATGTTAAGTTAGCACAAGATATGATAAGATAGTTAGCTATAAATGCCTGCGTCCAAATATCTGAAATTCGGAGGTGAAATTCATCATGTCTGTGTGTCAGTTTGTGTCAGCTGCCCATAGCATTTCCTTTGTATATCTTTTGTGCACCCCCAAAATATTTGGGAAAATCAATTATGTATACTTAATCAGACCATTATCTTTAAAAATAATGGAAAGCTGTCTAGATCTCCATGGAACAGAAGATGATTTTAGTTATGATAGACACAGTATTGAGACTCTAGTTAAGCTTCAAGTCCATTCAGAAAATAAAAGCTCTTTCTCAGGTATTTATGAAAGAAAGTTAATTGAAGAATTGCTGGAATTCTTATGTTCAATGACTTTAAAAACTGTCAGATTTCAAAAGGCTTTTTAAATACTAGAATGTGGCTTAGAATTGGCCCTAAAGTTTAGGAAAAAAAATGCACAGAATATGAAGAACCAGTTGACTATGAGCATGGTATTTTTGCTGCTCAGGAAAAAGAACAACCCAGAACACTAAACCTAAACAAATACTTTAGATAATCCTGAATTAAAAAGAGGCTTAAAATTTGAAAAAAGCAAGCTTCTTTATTTCTTTTACATAAATATTCCATTGATGAATTTACCCTCTGGAATTTCTGTTGAAATATCATATTCTGAGCACATATTAGTGAATATGCCTGGACAATGAAGTGTGAACTCATAAATGTGAGCAATTGTACTTAAAGTTATTTCTTATTCTCCTAAGCTATGTTCATGCTTTGAGCACTGATAGATAATGTTACTATCCGTAATAAAATACTCAATATCACTTACTTCACTACTCTTCCTGCCCTAATAATTAATTGCTCCAAAGATCAAACATCAAATTCTAATGACATGGTTAACAGCAAATGTGAATGTTAAGGTATGCAGGCTCAAGCAGTACATTAAATAGGAAAGTAAATTTCAGAGTCAGCAGATCCCAATACCTGACCATTGTTTTCTTCTAATTGAAATTATGAGAACTTCAGGGTAAGAACCCAAATGGACACAGTATACCATAACTCAAAATGCAAGAGATTCAAAAGTCCTACACAATACTAATTTTAACTGCATTGCCTAGTACCAACTGCTTTAGACCTGCTGAAAATTCTGAGGCATAGCTCATATATCATTGCTGAATGCACCCATTTTGATGATGTTGCACTATGCTGTGTATCTGGAGAGTATTGGGCTGCATCTTCACAGCATCACAAACTTCCATAATAGTGTTTTTAAACATCATTTTGATCCCACAACATTTTACAGAGGAAAGTCTTAGAATCAGTTATCTTAGATGATCTCCAATATTTATCTCCATCAAACCAGCCAAAAAGCAAAGTTGCTCTTTTTCTTAGTTGTTCTTACTATAAATTTGTTATAGTGCATAGGACTCCTCCTCCTAGAAGATTTATTCCTACTTTGAGTAGTGAAAAATATACAGCTTACTGACATTTTATCCTCTAATGATGATGTTGAACTTTGTGAGGATAACACTTTACACTTAAAAGAGGTCTACCTTTAGGAAATCTAGTTACCATAATTATGGGCAGACACACTGCTATAACAGAGAAGTAAATGGAGACTATAAAGTAATTCAGGAAAAACTGAGTTTAATACTTCTAGAATATGATCCCATTTGTTGATGCTACCAATTGGAGTAAAGACCAGTTTACAAAGATGTAAGAATTTAATATGAAAAAACTTGAGAGCAAATAACTCAATAATTAATAGAGACACAAAAATTTGCATCTCCTATTAAGAGTCAACAAAATTCAGAGTAATCCTTGTTTCTTATATTGCAATAAAAATATTCATTACTCATTACAGAAAACATATGACAGGGCAGCTTTCCTAATACACCTAATCATCAGTACAGGATTGCTGAGCTAAGGAAAATCGGAAAAAGAGAAAACAGAAGGACAAAACTCAGTCCACCTATCCTTATTTCATGAACAACACACCAGTTTCAAGGTAAGATGTCCTGTCTGTAAATAACAAAAAAGTCATGCTAAGTGTCTTATCTGAGTTATCTGGGAAAAGAAGAGAAAGTGAATTTGATAATTTTTCTTCCAGCAGCATCAGGTAAAGAAAAGATAGTTCACACTTTGAATATTTCTTTACAGGACTGGTTTATACCACGGGATTGAATATTTATAGATTCAATATATATAGAATTATTATATTTAATAATCAGTTCTGAGAGGTCTATAAATATCATCTGATTTAAATTTATTCTTAACTAGATTTGAATTTGAAATTAGAACCTGTGCATCAGGATTTTTTCTAATTGAGTTTTGGGTATCACTAAAACCAGTGAGTCCTCAGCAATTCTGGGCAACCTGTTCCAGAGTATGACTGCTCATAGTGAAAACACATTTCTTAATATCTAACGTATTGCAATTCTTATCCTTTTACTGTAAAACTCTGAAGACCATGTTTTTATTTCCCCACCAATGATTTTCAAGAAACTGAAGACACAAGTTGGATCTCCCTTACTTTTCTATCCTTATATATTTACCTTCAGGACCCTAATTGCTGTGTTGTGTCTTCACTGGATTCACTGCTCTAGATGCATACTCATAAGTGCCAAATAGAGGAAAAAAAATCTCGCTGACTTGCTGTCTAGACTCTTACTAATACCTGTCACTTTGCTCTGGGTCTTCTTTTTGACAACGGCACACTTTCCTCATGTTCAACTTACTGTCTGCTAGAACATGAAAAGCTGTTTTCTAGCAAGATTGTTTCCAGCTTGGATTGTTTCATTGAGTTATCCATCCCAGGTACAGGACACTGCATTTTTTGCCTGATTTCAGACATATACTAGTGTTGAGACATCCTGGAATATTCAAGATACCCCATTGGTTAAACAGTTATGACACAAGATCTTGAGGAAATTATGTGTGCTTTGACAGCAATAAAAGCTGACTGGAGTGTGTTCCCTATGCCATACAGATGCTTAGATGTAAACATCTGAAATGAGTAGCTATATTTAAGTAGTCCACATGCACACGTTGGCCTGTGAGCTGTCTCTGCTGTCATTACAGTCTGTGGGGATCTGGAAATTGGTTTACTTACCACGTATGTGTGTTTAGTGCCTGATGAGATCTTAAACAGTGATCTCTTTTGCAAAATATCCATGTGGATCAAGCAGAAAGAACAAAAGACCTGCAAGAGAGACCCATGTAATCCTGTCCTGGCACTTGAGGTCTAAAATGACATGACAAAGCATTTCAAATGGGTTGTGCACCTATTTTGAAAAACTGAGTCAAATCTGTGTCCAAGTGGAGTTGAAGAAGTCTAAGGAATTACTTAATTCAACCTTTAAGAGACTTGCAAATTTAGTCAGCTGAACAGCTTTTTAGCCTCTATGGGCTTAGTTCATGTGCCAAAATATAGGCTTAGTTAATTTACCCAAATGTAGGCTCCTGGTGCCATTTGAGATGTGCTGGGATATCCAAGACATACACACAAAAGTGACAGATGGGATATAAAGCAGACCTATGTCACCCTGGAGTGGCAGCTGGAGTATTTGGAAAATGGCATGAGATGAACACATTTAAGCAAATTGTTTGAGTCTCAGTCAGTGTATTGACCATAAATTTTATCAGTTGACTTCAATGTAGGCACATACTGCAAATTAACTTGTCCTAGAATATACAAACCATCTCACTGGTATGGTTGGTAGGCCACAATGGCTTCAGGAGGTCTTTACAGTTCTGAAATAGAAACTGGAGGACAGACAAAAAAACACCCAACACCAAAGATGGGACTAGTATTCTGTGTGTAGCTGAACGAAATCCTGCATAATGTGGGTGAATCTGAATTCCACGTCCATAGAAAATGATGAAGTATACAGGAAAGACTAGAAAGAGAATGACCCAAGTGAATACTTTATTGAAGTAGATTTTTTGCTAATAAATATGTAATTATGTACTGTGAGCCTTATGTAACATGAAATAATAATGTGTAATAACCGTGTAATGTGTAAAAACTAACGTGCAATGTATGTAACATGTAATAATATGTGCTTTATGTTTAGCAATATAAGGCAAGAAACATAGAAAGGTAAAACAATGCTTATCAGCCAACCCATTTCAAGGCTATAAAACAGCATTATTTAAGAAACTCCTTTTTTTTTTCTTTTTCACATAAAACTTCACAGCAATAAGGAACAAATCAATTTTTCACTTGCTTTACTATGCAATAAAATGGCAAAACCTCCAAGACTTTCCTGAAATGATACCACTAACAGAGGTACCAGGTGTGGTTTACAAGAGCGTAAATCTTCCATCTGTTACATATACAAGTGTCTCTGCCCTCACATTTCTGCTAAAGATGATCCCAAATTCATTTCTTAGGACACTAAAATGATGGGTTAGATACACTGAATGAAGGAAAAATTGTTCTTTACAGAGAAATGTTGTTGAAAGTTCATAATTTGAATTTTTGCGCCTTCAGGGGGCCAGTGCTGGAAATCAGGGAACATGGGAAAGGAAGGAATAAAATTGTAGTTCTACATTTATATTAGCCAATATTGTAATTCTGCCACTTATAATTCACCTGTGATTAACTGCAACAATTTTGCAATAAAATTAAATGAATAATTATATTTTAAAATAACATCACTAAATTAACAACATTTAAATTAACGTAATTTTATGTACACCCAGAACCACAGAAGAATTCAAGTACTTAGCAAAGTTGAAATTAAATTTAGTCGCTTAAAATCAACATTCTGGAAAACTTGCAAATTAATTTTTAAATTAAAAAAAAAATACAATAAGAATTTTTACTTGGAAAAAAAAGATCAGGTTTTCAGATATTGTGCTTAAATAATTCATCAAAAATAAAATGGAGGCGATAGGTGACACAAAATAGTACCATGATGGTTCATTAGTCTTGATGGTATATCACACAATGAAAGAATGACAGGACATTCAATAATTCTGAAAGAAAAGGTAATTTTAAATGTAAGCTCTATGTTTTGAAGCAGGTGTGTTTAGACAGAGATGAAAAGAAAATGGAAGTATAGCTTAGCTTGTGTCATATATATATATATATATGTGTGCGTATATCTGACATTTTGTTTCTAAATTAACATCTCTGAGGCTGTTTGAGAGAAGTACACTTGAAGTATGAAGGGGTAGGTTTCATTTTAATTGACTGTTCGGAGAATTGAGTGAAGCTCAAAGTTAAGACCAAATGGAAGTCAGAGAAAATTCTGCTACAGAGAACTTTTCAGAGCATTATTCCTATGTTTTCTAAAAAATATGGTCTGTGCAGTATAGTTTGCACTGAATATTATCATTGTGTAAGCTTATATTAAGTAATTTTTGAGGAATCTGGATTTATTCTGTATCTCAAGTTTCCTGCATAGGTATGTAGTTCACAGAGCTGGCATAGTCTCTCTAGTGTCTGATGTACCTCTCACTCCCAGCCCAGTATTTAAGTTGGATATCTTAGTTTGAAGAATGATTCTTGTAGCATTCCCCGACACCTACATTTTTTTTCTTCTCTTCAAGCACAACAACCAACCTTGCTCTAAATTTGCAGAGGGTTCAAATACATTCTGATTTATTTTATTTTGGTTTGCTCTGTTAGCTTCCTATTCAGCTAAAAGGAGTTTGTGCTTTTGCCTCTGAGTTGCTTTGTCCTATGCTAATTCTGTCATCTTGCCTGTAGAACATTACGCCATAGCTTGGTGTATAAAGTCTCAGTAACCTTTAAAGATGATTGCAGCACAGGAATCAAACTTGAGAATTCAATAGTTTTTTAACGGTTTAAAATCTGAGGAGTCTCATCTATTGAAGGCCACCTATTACAAGACACTCACATAAGGTCTATTTAGAATATAAAAAACATGCATGTGTAAAAGTGTAATTTTAGCATAAAGTGAAATGGAGATACACATGAGAAATAAATCTACAATTTAAAGAAAAATATTTATTTTTTATATTAGAGTTGTTGGCATAAACTAATCTGAAATTCTTGAGCAGAAATTCTGATGGAAAGACAATTCAGTCTCTCTCCCTAGAATATTGGAACAATTAACAGTAAACAGACATAATAAAATGGTAACCAGTCCAGAAGTTTGCATTGTAAGCTTTATAGTTCTTCTGCTTTTCAGAGATTTTTCACAAACTGTTTAGTTTTGAGCCTTTGTATGTTTCTTCTGTATCTCCTAAATAGTTTACTATCATACAGAAATTTCAATACTATCTTTTTGAGTTACCCGTCTATGAGACAACCTGTCTGAAAGTGAAATGAATTTATTCTTAGGAGTATTGACTATTCAAGGAAGCATATAATGACTGGACTAAATAGGAAGTTTGTTAGTATGCTGGAAAAATAGTGAGATGGTTTTACAGTTCTCTCTTTTAAGTAAGCAGGTCCTCTACACTTCGTAAAGAAGTATATACAGATCTTCATAAGCATAATGATTTATATTATTTTAATTTCAGTGGATAATTCTATTCACAATTATATATAGTAAATAAAACTGGCTGTGATTGTAATTGAAAAATAAGCGCTTCAATATCTACCATTTCAACATATAGATGATGCCCTACTGTCGCTGTCCCTCCTGGATCTTTCGAGGAGTTAACACTCCTCCTGTGTCAGGAGAAGCAGATGACTCGCCCAAGGATCTCACGGTCAAGGATGAATGAGACGCAGTCTCTCTGAGAAGCTCTTGAGGGGCTTATTTTGGATAGGGGTTTGGAATGGTGTGGGGTTGAGAGGTGCAGACAGAGAGCCCCAAAAAGGGGCGTACAGGGGGTTTTAAGGGATTGGAAGAAGGAAGGGCTCAGAGGGTAACATCCAATGGGGAAGACAACAGAAATGAATGACGTACACACCAACCAACAGGTATACTCTAGAACCACGCCTTGCACCAAATCTTTACCAATTAACAGCAAGCTACAAAAAAGACAAAGAAGAAATCTCTCGAACCAAACCATATATGACTAACAGGGGAGGGGGGAGCAGCGGCCCAATAGTGTCTATTTTATTTGAATATTCAGATTGCTACCCTGGAGGTTAATGGGAAACTTTCACCAGGTCACCCTATCCTAAGGGTATTCTTCTTCCCAAGCCTCCTCGGGTTCTTCTTCTTCCCATTCATCTCTTGGGGACTCATTGCTCTCTGAGTCTTCCAAATCCTTCACTATGTGGGCCACAACACCCTACAAAAATAACAATTTGTTTATGAACTCCCGTTTAACACAGGACATTGTGACAACATTTGTCCAATAATGTATGACTTTTCCTTTACTATCAAAGAAAATGTCATGTTTTGCTTTCAATCTCAGAATAATAATCTTATATCTGAGTTCAGAGACTGCATTTTCAAACCATCATATTTTAGTGTGAGCTACTGACAAGCTGAAATATGAAAAATATGAAAAAGTCTATCAACAAAAAGTGTATCCAAAGGACCTTTAAAAGTAACCTTAAACTGAGAAACTGACTGTAAGCTTATGATATTGGAACTGCTCACAGCTATCTCCTAAAAGACATCTGTAGATTTCACATACATTTCATAACAACCTAAGTAATGCAGGCTAACCCAATTTTTGCAGTATCACACTTGTCAAGGCACCCAGATGATCTGTGCAATCATGCGGATTTATGATCCAAGAAAAGCAGAAATTCCACGAGGGGAAGATAATAAAGAGAAGGACTAAAAGAAATACCAGTTCCACACAGAAAATAGGAATCAGTTTCTGATAAGCACTTTCAGTTCAGATATGTTCATAGTTTCAGAACTATTTCTTTTATAGTGAACATTTTATTAAACTTCCTAAAATAGTTATAAAATAGATGTTGTTTTCCTATTAAACAAGTTCAACCTAATGGGAGAATAGAGCTCATTTTTACTCCTGCAATTTCACTTACTTAAGGAGATTGTAGCAGTTTGCTTCAGTTCACCATGCAGTGCAAATTCACTGGCTAAGCACCAGATCAAAGAACTCCAGTACTGTTCAAAGTGCTATGATCTGCAATCTGACTTCCAGAGGCATGAAAGGAAATGGAAAGGAAAAGCAAAAAATACATGGACAAATTGCTTAAGGTTATGGCACAGTGGCAAAGCCCACAGATATACAGAAAAAAGTAAACAACAAAGCCACACTATAACTCTCTGGTAGTGTTTTTCTCTTCATTCCCTTGGGGGAAAAATACATATTAAAAAAAAATTCATCTAAGTGTATGATAAAACAGCAATATTGGTAATGGAGAGACAAGATCAGGAAGCTTCTGGAGGATTGGAATACTCAGTAAAAAATATATTCTCTAAATCTGAAAACCCATGACTATGAACTTCAGAGAACTCAGGAAAAAGTCCTGGCAGGTGATAGTTGCAACAAGAAAGTTGCAGAATGTTTTTACGTCAGTGATAAAGAGGCTTGTCTTTTGCTACTGTGGGCCTTTTAAGAGCAAATTATATTTTTCACATCAAGTTCCAGTCTAAAGTTAAAATATTTAGCTTACACTATTTTTATTGGTCCATTCTTTTACCAGTAGGAAAAACACAGTCATTTGCAGGTGTGATGGATAGAACTGTCCTGTAATGCTCAGCATCTATTTTTAGAGGGTAATTTTATACTAGGCTCTTCAGTGTTACGTGGCTGGCTTCAGATGAGAATTTCAGCCTGAAGGATTGTTTCTCTTTCTTAATTAAAAAAAAGAAAATAAAAAGTCTAAATATATGGTTATATGGTTCAGTTCAAACAAGTTTTATTTTATTTGCTTTAACACTTAAAATACAAAATCTTGTAGAGTGCAAGGGAATATCTATGTGCTAAAAGGCTGGCAGGAAGATGTTACTGTTTAAGAGTGGTGACTCCCTGAGGATGATGATGATGGCAGTACCAATGACAGCCATTCTTGCCCAAGGAATTTCACATTCTTTTACCTGGAAGAATATATTGTGGAACTCTGTACTCTAGAACAGTGAGCCAACTGACATCTTGTAGATTTTTACAGACTGATAAAACTTCTCTTTCTCTGCAGTATTACCCTGTTGCTTTAGCAACAACAACTTGGAGTCTAATCATATTTCCCCTGGATGCCAGTGTGGAATCTCTTAATGGAACTATTACATTCATTATCACTTGCTGGGGTGTTCGGTTCTAGCATTCTCCAAATTCTGGTATAAAATAAAAAATATGCAGTTAAAAAAAAGAAAAAAAAAGCACATGGGAATAAACAATGTACTCAGACAAAAGAAGAAAAGTATTTTCTCTAGCTTGCAAGTGTATTGAAATGGAAACTTAATAATTGTGAGTAAAATAGAAAATGAGGAATTACAAGTAATGTAGGAATTACAAGTAAAACTGATGCATAATTGAATTGTGTCCCATAGGGAGACATTCACCTCAAGATATGCTCTTGCACAAATGAAATACTTGCTACAAAATTATGTCAATGTTGTTTATACTAATAAATTTGAAAAAGGAATAGAAGAAGAAGAAGAAGACGAAGAAGAAAAGAAAAAGAAAAAGAAAAAGAAAAAGAAAAAGAAAAAGAAAAAGAAAAAGAAAAAGAAAAAGAAAAAGAAAAAGAAAAAGAAAAAGAAAAAAAAAAAGAAAAAGAGAAAAGAGAAGAGAAGAGAAGAGAAGAGAAGAGAAGAGAAGAGAAAGCTAAATCCCTGCATGCAGTTCAAGACTCATTTGATAAGAGAAAACAAACCAGTTATTTTGCTGAGGAGATTCAGTCTCTAGATTAATTTTAATAGATTTGCTTATTTTTTGACTTTTACTTTTTTTCATATAGAGAGACACAGATTGCAGTTAATTTTGCTACAAGTCCAAATATCTTCAAACTGCAAAATGGCAAAACATGTGGAAGTTGTTGTGTAAAAACTAAAATTCATGAAGTTTTTTATTGGCACTATTTGGCTTGCAACACGTTTCTGAAATGCCAGCATTATTACCTGTTCATAGTGATTGTGTTTCAAATTATGACTATATTTCAGGATGAATAAAGGCACTATAATCCTGTATTAGGCAGTCCATCTCAGTTAATTTCCATTTAGTCAAATTACGTAAATGCAAGGATGGTGTACAAGGACTACAGAAGACATTCTCGTGATCTTTATCACCTCCTGCCATTGACCATAAGAACAAAGTGGAAGAAGCTCTGACAATGAAAGAAGGATACTTGGCAACACTGCTAAATAAGAGGATCAAGGAATGAGCCTCTTAAATCGAGGTGTCTCTCGAGTACTAGTATGTCCTAGGTTACAATATAGATGCATTTAGTATTCTATTACAACCAGCTGTGGGCCATTAGCTGTTATCTCCTGCTATGACTCACCCCTGATAAGAGACAATGGGCCATCAAGGACCCACTGCATGACTCATGGACTTATCTCATCCTACTGTGAGATGCTCCACCCAGGGGGGAGGAGCCAAGCATTCCCACCTGGATATAACCTGGCCTTGGAACTGCCCAAGTCAGCCCTGTCTACTGGGTTCCCAGAGGACAAGAGCTACCACTGCACCTTCAGGTGGAGACCAGACCTTCACAGGATCACTGCTTTAACTGAACTACTTCATTTGGGCTGCTTCCACCCTACTAACAGGGTGTCAATGTAGCAATGTGGTTCTGCAGGGTTCCACGAGTCTTTTCCTTTGNATTCCGGTCCTGCCCAGCACGGACTTGCGTGGAAAATCGCACCGCGGCAGACCCCGTTCTTGAGGTTTCTCAGTCCTGCCACCTCCCCAGAGCGAGAAACCTCATGTCAGGTTGTATCTGATTTTGTCAGTGTTTTCTCTTGTATTATTACACTTTTTTTTTTTTTTAAATTTTCCTATTAAATTATAATCCTGACTTGCAATCTCCCATTGGTTTGTTTTCAAACTAATAGGTAGTAGCATCCCTCTCTTTACAGCTGGGTCATTCTAGGAAAAAAAAACAACAAAAACAAATCCCAAACAATCAGAAACACTCAGGGAAGATGTTAATGACTCTACTGAGTGCAGAGGGCAATGTTTTGTCAGCAGGGACTTCAGAAGGTAGCCTCAGCAAAGAGAGGCTGGGACTGCCCTGCATGCTGTAGGGCATAGCATGCCTACAAACCTAAGTGATGGCAGCTCAGTGATAACATATTTAAGAAAGCCAGGCAGTGAGGAGGAAAGTGAGAAACAGTCCTTCAGACAAGGTGACAGAAGAAGGTGATGGTGGAGGGAGGGAGTGGGTGCTCCGGACGTCAGGGCAGTGATTCCTTTGCAGCCCATGAAGGAGCACAGGGAAGCAGATATCTACTCTGTAGTCCATGGGTGACCCCACACTGCAGCAGGTGAACAGGTCCTGAAGGAAACTATAGCCTGTAGGATAGAGACATGCTGGAGCAAAGCAAAAGTGTGAAGAGCAAGAAAAGCAAAGGGAACCTGTTACACACAGCCCCCCATTCCCCATCTCTTCTGCGCCACTCAGGAGGGAGAGGTCGATGACTCAGTAATAAAGAAGTGAATCTGAACCTGGGAAGAAGCTGTGTGTGGGTTAAGCTGATTTAGTTTTTTATCTTTGTTTTGCTATTCTGCTCTGTTTCAAATTAATAATAAATGAAATTAATACTCCTTGAGTTGAGTCCTGTTAGAGTAACTGGCAAGTCATGTCCCTTTCTTTATCCCAACCCATCAGTTTTTTCAGCTTATTTTCTCCCCCTATCATGTTGAGGAGGCAGAGACAAAAAAACACCTGAGTAGGGGTTATGTAAGTGGCCAAGATCACTCCACCATGATGATGAAACAGGATGTCTAATCAGTAGTCCAGTGTGAGAATTTGCACAGTGCCCTGCTCTTATTTAAAAGTAAATTGTAAACCCACAGGTAGAAAGTATCGGAAAAAAGGTGTCAGTCACTTTCTGAAGGTCTGAAGAGGAAAAAAAGGATCTTATTCAGTGGTTTCTGCAACTAGTCTTTAGCCTAGAAATTTTGTCTTGACTTTTTCTGATTGAGATCTGCTATTGACTCTTGAGTTTATAGGGTAGCTTTTATATTAATTAAAAATAAATATTACCTGGTGAGATTTAAAATTTTGGAAACTGTTCCTTTAAACCTCATGTATCATTGTCTTTATTTTTATTCTTGGATGATTAATTCCTTGATGTCATGGAGATAGCTGCTTATATGTTGCTTGTGAGCCTATGCTTTCTTATGGTCTCTTGAAAATGTGACAAGCAAAAATATAGCAATTTTGTTACTTCATTTCCACCAATCCAGATATGGGTGCCTGATTTAACCTACCATTAAAAATGTCAGCCTGTAAAAATACACTTTTTACATTACTGTGGAACTTGAAATACTGGAGTCACATTTAGCTGCTCTAACTCATTATTTTAAAAGAGTATATTATGTAATAGTCTAAGGTAAGAGATGGTAACATTTTCTAATAAATCAAATATATACAATAAATCTACAAAGGCTGAGGAGTGCAGATCCACTGCTTTTGACAGAAGATCTTCCAAAGTTACTGAATACACATAATTTCTGATACTATTAAAATAAGCTCTCCCCAACTTCAGGCTGCATAAGTCTTCATTTAATAAAAACACTAGCTCAGTTACCATACCATTTTTGAATTTCTAATTCCAGCAAAGAGTGCATTTCTTGTTTGTGTAAAGAACTGCTAGTGTGTAGATCAGGGGAATAAAAGAATAAGCAAATTAAAAACACAATTCCCATGCTATCTTTGTAGCAGAATTTGAGCAGCCCTGAAAGACACCCTGTGCATGCACACACACCCACAGAGAAGGCTGTGGGTGGTAAATTCATTGACAAGCAGTTAAAAATAAAAGGCAAAGCCCACTTGGTTAATTGCTCATGTTGCCTGCTTTCACAGTTGGCATTTTCTCAAATGAAAATGAAGAACTTTTTTCCAATATAGACTTTCTGACAACAGAAATGTTGAGCTGTTTACAAACCAAGTAGACCATTTTCCAAACTTTTACAACTAGAATGTCTTTAACTTTCAGAAACATAGAAGAGAACCACAAGAACAATAATAGTCTCCATCAGTTTTAAAATTGTATGTGGATGCATAAATATAAACTGTTTGCTCTGAGTGTCACAGTACAATAACACCTACGTGGAAATCAGGAAAGTTAAAGTTGTTAAATGATACAGTAGGATGAAACCCCTAAATTTTTTCACTGCTTTCCAGTGAGCAATATACAGACATTTAGCTCAGTTGATTAGCACATTGTACTAATACCTTCAAGGTTATGGATTTGATCCCTGTAAGACACATTCTATGATGAGAGCAGTTGTAGTTCTTATGAGGTCCAACTGGTGAGTAGTTTGAGACCAAAACTATTGCCTCAATCAATACCTCAATTTATTGATATGATTGGTGAGTAACAGCTGCCTCACTTGCTATACAGTTGGTGAATGATAAACGGCAAGTACTTCTTTTGCTCCACCGACTATAATTGAATGACACAGTCTGATTTCTTATAATTGAATGACACAGTCTGATTTCTGCATTGTTGATTTCAACAGCTGGATAAGATGAATCCCCTGGCCATACAGATACACAAATTCTTGGAAGGCATTAATAACAATTTAGTCATACAGAAGATGTAGAAAACATCTTGAGGATGTGATTCTAATTAACAGATTTTATTCTAATTAATAGAGAACTGATTGGGAATATGGACATGGGACCTACCCAGAAAGACTAAGTATGAAATGGTTACCTTTATAGACTTCAAAATAGGAAGGCAGAAATACGGCAGAACCAAAACAGGAAGGCAAATTTGAAGAGAAATAGGAATTTTTATGAAAAGATTTTCCAGAAACTGTAAACCTTGTGAAGGAAAATATCAAGTGTTATGAGTGATAAACCTGGCTAAACTATACATTTTCACTTATCTCAAACAAAAGAGGAATACATTCAGAAAATAGAAGCTGTTTATTTGAAGAGGAGACAAAATGTGTTAGTAGAGTCTACATCTACTAGGTGAAATACCTTATCTTTTGGGGTCCCTTCTAAACTTATGATTTATGAAGTACAGTGGCCTTTTGCAAAGTGTCAGCTTATATTTATATGAATACCATAGGCAGCTTAAACGAATTTTTGTTCCCCAATTTCTTTTGTTGTCTGTGCTGTTCTTTTTACCTGCCCTCTCACCTCTAGGCATGTTGTGATGCAGTTTAATAAATCAAAAAATATCCTGAGGACCAAATCAAAACTGGTTTCCATTTGTTGTTGTTGTTTTTTTTTTTTTTTATCTTCCTCTCTGTTTCTCTTGACTTACTGCAAAAAATATACTCGAAAAAATAGGAGTTTAAATTAGTTGGTGGAAACAGATGTTGAAAATTCTTTCTGTGTACTGCTTATGAACATTTTTCCCCCAAAGCCATCCTTATTTTTAATTATACATTTAAATATTAGGGACATATTTTTCACCTGGTTCAGCATATTGCACCATAATTTCTTGTTTCTCATTAGCTCAGAATGGTTTTTTGCTATGTAGGTAAAATACAGAATGAAAAATCAGCAATGGTTGTAGCTCCCATTCTTCAGATAATAATTTTGTTTCCAGTTACTTTCTTCTTCATTTTATTGAATCTTATGGTGGAAGTGACCAGCTACACAAACCTGGCAGAGCTGGTGGCAGACAAATAATGACACCATCACCTGTGTAGAACTGCAGCTTATGGGGAGCTCGAAACCAGCTGCAATAATAAGCAGCAGCCAAAGTTTGGAGTGTCACTGTGCACACAGAAGTGAGGATGGTTGGATGAGTGAGGTAAGCAAACATAGGCCTCCAAACAATTCAGAAGGACTATCTAATAATGAATTATCAACATCTATTTTCAGGGATGCATTACCTACTTGGCAAAGTGTTTAGAATGGATAAAATAGATTTATTTGTGATTTTTTAAAAGATCCCTGAACACCACTTCTTACTCATCAAAACAGTTCTGTTTCTTTTTGAATGTTTCTTTTTGAATGAAAAAAAAATTGTCTAAAGTGAAGAATTTTGTTTTCCCTGAATTTGTTATACTACAAGAAAAGTAACAAATAACATTTATTTATTCCCTCATTAATGGACACATTTATAATATATTTGATGAAATATATTTCTGAAGCTGAAACCCCTATCAGAAATCTGATGGTTTCAATCGAAACCGAGGACATCCCTCTTTTGGGATTGCCTCCTAGGCAATAATGATGAAAACTACCATTACATCTGTACGCCGCATGACTCAAATGGATCTGGAATGTGAAAGCGCAGCTGAGAGAGATATTAGAAGAGGTTGAATGCAATTATGTAGACAGGAAGTTCAGGCAGATGTTTTGAACATAGTATCTTATATCGACAGTGTTGAATACTGATGCTAGAATTCTATGCATTTAATTTTCTGACAGAAATACTGGGTTGGGTTTTATTGCTTGTTTTTGGTGGTTTTTTTAAAGTTTCTAGGAAAATGGAATTGTAATTCTCTAATCAACACTACTTTCTGGTGCTATTTTGGTTATGACTTCCAAGTCTTGATTTTTCACTTTTCCTTTGGAGATCCATTAAAATTCTATTGAATACACGCACTCCTATTTGAGTTCCAGAAGTGTTTTCAATCATTCTGAGGACTTTATATATATCTATCTGCCAACTCATGAGCTCATGATTGCAAAGTATCTTTTGCTGCAGGTGTTGAAATCACTTTGAATTGACATGGTTACTCATTAAAAAAAAAAAAAAGAGTTAAATACAGCTATATACAGAATCAGTAAACTTCTTTTTCCCTTATATTTTTTCTCTGTCTTTACAATTGTTTGGCCTCTGGTCCTAGTGTAGTTTCACTGCCTACATATCTGATAGATATAAAATATTTAACGCCAGAGAAGAAAAGAAAAAAAAAATCACTTTCTCTCCTAATTTATGTTTTAGTACTGTCACTAACCCTTACAAAAGAAGCATCTTACAATCTGTAGAGAAAAAATATCTAAGTTAGCCTTTGAATACTTTGGATAGTTGCTGCCTTCTGTTTCAGTGAACCATACTGAAGGAAACTTCCTTACAAACTGTTCTTGAGAGTTACACAGGATAATGTATCCTGACAAGCTAAAATAAACATGTACAATAAGTGAAAACATTCTATTCTTGAAAATATTATCAATTGTTCTACACAGATGGATTGAGAATTTAATTACAGCAACCTTTGAGGGTCATAGACATCACTGTTCTCTCAGAAATGGATAAACAACAACAAAAATATCTATCAGGAACTAGTTTGACAGATCTATATCAGTTATGATTGCAACAAGATGTTATTTCATTTATGTCACCCAAACATTCAAAAAAATATTGCAATATCCTTATTACTGTAAGGATGTCTATTTTTAGATATCCAGTGGTGTATTTCAAGTACAGCAGCAAAATCATCAATGTGCAAAGGCCTAGTTAATATTTTAGTTTACCTAAAATGATGCTCTGAGTACTTGCTTATTGGTGCATATGTGGAAACAACATATACACCACTGAATTCTCCTTTGAGCATTCCCACTGCTGAGATGCTGCATCTCAACTGAAGAGCCCTTCTGCAATAGCATGGCAGTAATAATCTATGGTCATGCACATGGAATTGCAGGACATTGCCATGTATTTTTCTAATATAGAGCTAAATGCTTTGTGGAGACTGGAATGAATCTTACTATGGCAAATATAAATAAAAATGACATAATATACACTTTGTTTTGACATTTTCTTTACCAAATACAAAAACTCTCTGTTTGCTTCTAAAATTTAAAATTTAAAAAAAAAAAAAAAAAGAAAGAAAAGAAGGAATAGACGCAAATTACATATTTTGTAATGGGACATATTTTCAAAAATCATGGGTAGTGAATAATAACCTATGCAGGCATCACTGTGCCACATTGGAGCAAAACAATAACTGTTGTGAAGAAAAGCACTCAATAAAGCAAATATCATTCTACTGAGTTTACAGAACAGTTATGTGTAATGTCACAGCACGTGTCATTTTAATTATCCTCAAAATAATATACTACACATACCATCATCTGGCTTAGACACGTGAGGGTACATATTTGTCAGTCCTCTTTATATATACTTGGGGCCTACTTTATTCCAAAAATCAGTGAGGATTTGCACTTCCCTTCAGCTTCTACAATATCTTGCAATAATTGGAAAGTGTTTAAATGGGTGAATGCAGACAGGTTGAATTTATTACAGTAGTGTTTGGAGGTTGCTGTGTGAGCCAGCTGTGGTGGGGAGGCTTTGATATTTACACTGTGCTTGAGCTAGTATACCTTACTATACAGTATAACTTTGGATCAAAAATGATTATGTGCTGTCAGTACTTAAATTTGTTCACAGAGTGACTTAGAATCAGGATGAAAGGTTTGGTTTCTGAGGGAAATATGAGGACAGTTGTGTTTTCATCATGTTGGTAAAAATTCAAAATACATTGGTTAATTTATGCTGTTCATGATAATGTAAACTGAGCAGAAGTAAGACAAAGTTCCCACTGTAGTTTCTACTTTAACATTTGGAAAATTCCTTAATCTAGAAATGCTGAAATTGTTTGCAAATATGACAAAAGTGTGTCTGATTTTGTTGCTGAACAGAAGGGGGGTTGATTAAGGGTTTTATGTTCAGTGTATAAGATTGAACAAAGCTCATACTACACTTCTCAGACATTTTATTTCTAAATGCAGATGTTTTGTACAGTCCATATTTTTAAGACTTTGGTATTTTCATTTTCCAATCCCATTTTAAAAGATCATAGTGGAAGGACTTGACATAATTATTACAACTCCCTTGTGTTTTATGGATTAGACTTATACAGCCAGGTGCTTCTTGTAACCACTTTTAATCATTCATTTCTAAAAAGGCAATTATAAATTCCCTATCCATGGTAAACATTTAACCTCTCATGTCAGCAGGGCCTATCTTGTTGTTCTAAAGAGATTTTAGCTGTGAAGTGCAGATGGATTGAATTAAGTGTTTCGGCTCCCTGGAAATTATATGAGCATCCTACCAACATCAGTCTAATCAGAAAACTATTTCCACTCTTCTGCCTTAAATAGTACCAGTGCAGGATGTGTACAGGGAGGGGGAGAATTGCTTTAACAAATTTCACTACCAACCGTCCCTCAAATGGTACAAAGTGACATTGCTGTTGAATAGAAGGTGCTGACTCTTATCTGTGGTTAATAGCATCTCTTGCTAGCCCCCATTCAGCTGCCAGTTAGCACAAAGCCACGTCTGCGTGACTTTTAAAGGGTCTGCTTTAATACACCCAGACAATCAATGGTTTCTGCCCCTTCCACAAGGACATCGGTTTGTTACCATTGCTAGAAGCTGTCAACAGAAAATGACACAGGAGTCACAAAAGGTAAAATGGTGTCAATTTAATCAGAGAACAGACAAAAGGCAAACAATGCTGTCCTGGAAAGGAGTATAGCAAGGAGACTCAGAGGTTGGCGTAAGCCACACTTGGCAGGTCCCAGTGAAACCAGATTGAAATTCAATGATACAAAATCCAGCAATGTGACACACAGGATGAGAGCTGTTGTTTCCATTCAATTAAAATCAGCGACTGCTGCTGGCATAAAATAAATTTGACAAAATACCAAGAGAATCTGTATTGTAGGTCAAACTATTTTCTTTCTAAACTGAAAGAAAATAACAGTGGGAAAGGAGTTAGTGCAATTGTTGTCTAAATTACACAAAATAATAATAAAAAGTCATCCTGCAATTGCCTGTTCACTGTGAAGTTAAACAAAACTCTACTGATTGAGCTGATTCCACTATAAAACTAAGCAATTTCAAGTGTTTGCATATTTATGAAAACAGGCTGCAAGAAGTTTAAGATTCTTCTTTTTGGAATTCAAACTGTGTTGTGAGCATAAATTTCTCAAGAACCTGCTTATTTTCAAGGATTTATAGAAAAATAACATGATCTTCCTTCTTATTTGTGAAAAAAATTGGTTTTATAGTCTAGTTATGCATTTCTTTAATGTGTGTGTCCTATACTGACAGGATACTGTAACCTGACTGTATGTCAACACAAAGATTGCAGCTTCCTCCCTCCTCTCTGTGATGACTCTTGTAAGGAAACCTTGGTGCTCAGTCTGGTAGGGATCCAAATAGTGTCTGATCTGATCTGATCTGTCTGGGTTAGGAGGAAAAATAGCAGGAATGATAAAGATAATTGTTAGCATTCAGGAAACTCCCAAGATTTTTTTGTCTTCTATGTAAGCTATTAAGATGGGAAGAAATAAAAGAAAAATAATCTTTTTTTGTTTGAAAGTATGCACTTAAAAAAATTAAGATTACAAGATGGTCAAGATGTTATAACTCCATTCATCAATTACAGGTAATATATGAATGCTTATATTGAGGTTTTTTACTAATTAATCCAATAAACTTTCTTGCTCTGTTTTATTGATTATTTGTTGTAGTATAACAAGGACTTCTGAGAATGTGCAAAGAGTTGTCGATGTGCATAATTTATTGACCTACATAATAAGTCTAGAACTTATCTGAGTATTCTGAAGACCTTTCTGGTCATCTGCATGTCATTTCTGCCCATAATCTATTTCAAAGTAAATAAAAGTAACTGTAATCAAAATGATTTTGTAAAATGTAAAGTGACTAGGGCAGGTACCAGCCTGGTAACAGCTCTTCAGTCATATGGCATTCTACTGTGGGAAACAGCTGGACTTTGATTTATGAATGAGGATTCGTTAAAAAAAATCAGTATTATCCTCCATGGACAATTAATCTGGTGGGAAGCCACCTAAACTCAGATCCAATGTAAGGCAGACTGCTGGCCTTCTAAAATAGCGTGGTCAGCCTCCTTGCTGAGGCGGCAACTTGTGTTATAAACAGTCACAAGTAAATAGACAGTGAAATGAGTTGAAGATACAGCTGCCTAAACTGGTGTGTTGTTCAGAGTAAATCACCTATCCTTAGCTTTATCTATCCTAACATTAGGTACCTGAAAGATAAGCTGTTATAATGACCTAGGTGTGTGTGCCTCCAATAAAAGACGGAAAGAAACATATACATCCCATACCAGAACTTTGGAGGGGATCACTTGTGCCTTGGAAGTGCACCTTTTTCTCTATTGACAACCATTTTGTTTTTCTGCTTGAGGTCAACAAAGTGTGGGGGCAACACCCTAAAGTCATGACTAGGGGAGCCTTTTCCCACAGTGGTTCCTTTCTGCTGGCACTGGCACGGGGACTACGCACGAGAGAAGAGAGGGCTTCTGGAGGTCGACTTAGAAAAAGACGAGATTGAGGACTCTTCAGTTTATAAAAGGTGGGGCTTATTGGCTACATGGAGGTCAGAGCTGAAGAGTGTAAAGAGCTGAAGAGCCAGGGCTGAAGAGTATAGAGAGCTGAAGAGTCTCGAACAAAGGCTGTGCATCAGGTTATAAAGGGGGGGTAACAAGGCGGGATTACATGTTTCAGAACTAATAAGAAAGTGAATACAAGTGAATTATAGAACAAACAACCAATGCACTAACAATGAGATAAAGGTAAACTGAGTGGTTGGAGGGAGATAGTGGCCCATACTATCTGTAGTACAGGGATGGGAGGTCAGTGGGAAAATCCATTTCTTCTTCACTCTCCTCTGGCCCATCTCCAATTTCTTCCCAGTCCTCCACACTTTCAAGGACACCAAGCTCTAACTCAGCCACCTGGGCTGCTACAATAAAGCATCAATCTTTAAAACACAATGGGACTGGGGCAACTCAACCACTTATTACAAACCATTTCTCCATGGCTGTGTAAGATATAATATTGTCTCTGCAGAACTAAATTAAATAAATACGGTTCAGGGGGGGTTTCTGATAGTTGTATAACTCAGATACACAGTATTGGTATCCCAGGTTATGCCCAAGAGTATTTTATGGCTATTTGGCAATTATTAAATTTTACAAATTATGTTTTCCTATAACTTCATTTGTTGAAAAACATAATTTAACTAGATTCAGTTGGGAATGACTCTGTTTGATCACAGGGGCTGTTTAAATAGTGCACGACTGCAACTGAGTATCCAGGCTGGATAAAACCCTGAGTAATTTATCCAGTCTCATACCTGACTGTTTTCAGCCAGGGACTGCCTGAAGTCCTTCCAGCCTGAATTATCAAAGAATGCTATTCAGTTCTCATCACAACAATACTTTCTTATTCCTCCCCCTCCAAGATTCGCCCAGAATTTCTATAGTGTAAAAATATTTTTCTGCTTCTCTGTACACTGTGTCATGAGATTCATATTCCTTGTTCTCCCTCTACAATGTAAACTGTGCCAGACAACATTATAGACAAAATCATCACTGAAGTGTATAAATCTGCAAATCTACACATTGCTGGATTTTCTACATGGCAAACAGTCAGGTATACTAATTCTCAGGAAACCATCCTATATTCTATTCTTGCATTTACTTTTCCTCACCCTTATCAACTCTTGTACAATAGTTGCTTCAGGGAATTTCGGAATTTGAGAATGTTATAGCAAAAGGGGAGGAGAATTACACAAAGGTCTGTAAATTAAGAGTTGTTCCACATTATGAATGTACCTTGAAATCTTTGCAACAGTGAAAATGTAGCAACTGAAGGAAATAAAATGGGGTGAAGCTGAGGGCTGTGTGAGGAGTCTTCATCTGTACGTGGGAGAAATAGGTCCTGAAACATGCACGTGTGGAGGAAAATAGTGTTATTTGCAAGAGGAAACGAGTATTTTTGTGGACAGCCTCAGCACCTCTACGAGAATATGAAAGAATCTCTATGTACAAAGAGGAGCTGATCTGAACCCTGATAAAGAGATAGCAAAATTCAAAGTTTCGATGGAAAAAAGCTACCTAAGACACAATATTATAAGTTGACTTTAAAGTCTTTATTCAGTTGTTTTTGCTATATTAAAATGTTATTTATTTCAGATTATGATGTGTAAGAGGAGGAAAAGAAGTGTGGAACCAGTGGTAATGTATTTGAAGCAAAAGAAACAATTTGGGTGCAGTCTCACCTCAAATGCTGTGTGCAGTTTGGGGCACCGTAATAAAGGAAATATGTAAAGCTGTTAGAGAGTGCCCAAAGGAGAGCCATGAAGATGATGGACAGTCTAGAGAGCAAGCTGTAAAAGAAGTGGCAGAGGTCACTTGACTTTCTCAGCCTGGAGAAGAGGAGACTGAGGGGAGGCCTGATTGCTCTCTTCAGGTTCCTCATGAGGGGAAGTAAAGACGCAGGCATCAATCTCTTCTCCCTGGTGACCAATGACAGGACCTGAGGAAATGGCATGAAGCTGTTTCAAGAGAGGCTTAGTTTGGATATCAGGAAAACATTCTTCACTCAGAGGGTGGTTGGGCACTGGAAGAGGCTTCCTAGAGAAGTGGTCAGAGCAACAAGCCTGACAGAGTTCAAGAAGTGTTTGGACAATGCTCTTGGACACATGGTGTGGTTCCTGGGGCTGTCCTGTGCAGGACCACGAGTTGGACTTGATAATCCTAATGGATCCCTTCCAAATCAGGATACTCTTTGAAATACAATTCAAGAGCACATTCAGAGACAGAGCATTAACCAGTGGACTCCCTCAGAAACATTTCTACCTGTGATACTATCCAGCTGTGGGTTCATGCTGTGCCCTTCTGATCTTCCTGCCAGGTCCCTTTCTCTGATTTCCTATGGCTTCAGTGTAGAAGTTCAAATTTAGATTATTTTAATGGGCTTGCCCTGAACTTTATCCTGAAAGATAACCTACTACCTGCTGAAAGAATTATGTACTAGTTACCACACACGGAAAAATAGTTTTCTTAGAATAACTACCTCCTTAAGCTTACATCTTTCATTTTTATTTGTATTGTACTAAATGGTGTAAACACCTTTCTGTATGGTAGAAATTTTTATTCATGGTAAATCTGGTACTGGATGCATGCACAAACAGGATAGACTCTTTTAAAAATGTTTCAAAGAATCATATAAACCGTAGGTTAATTAATTCTTAGCTCTGTCTAAGTGGTTTTGCTTTAAGTTTTCTGTATATTGAATGAAGCATTGAACAAACTGTGAAAGATCTTTCTCCTTTCTTACTACCACGCATGCATGGACAAAATCAGTCAAGCAGGAAAATAAAGAGATAATGAGAACATAAGCATCTATTTGCATTCCCAAGGGGCTCTGCTCATTCAGATGTGATATTTCCTCTGTACCTTTAGTAGTTAAAAGCAGGATTTCACTTGAAGTCCTGGATGAAGGATTATTGATCCAGAAGAAAGGAAAAATAAGAAAGAAACAAAATTACCTTCTTCTCCAAAGGTCCAAGAAGTTTAAAACCAGATAATTTTTTTCTTAAAACTCTCCATCCAGACTGAACCAAACTAAACCAAAATAAAACAAAAGATTAAGAGAATACAAAAAGAAACCTAAAACAAAAACAAACCCAAAACCAAACCAAACAAAAAAAAGAAAACAAACCACAACAAAACAAACAAACAAAAAACCCCCATAAAAATTAAAAAAATTAAAATGGGATATGCAAGAAGAAGTTTTCAGTGCATAAGATAAATCAAGGATTTTTTAAAACAGATGGATAAACTGACAGATACTTGCAAATTTCCATGTTCATAGTTAAAACAAGAGGTAGCTTTTCTGAAGGAATAAAGAGGTTGGAGGTTTTTCAGGATTATGGAGTAACTTATTTCTATTTAAAAGCTAAAAGAAATAATAAAAAACTAAAAGAGGTGATGATTTACTTTTTTTAGGTTATTTAAGTACATTTACAGAAAATCACTGAAACAACTAATCAAAAGTGTTGAGACTTAGCATCTGAACTTGAATGAATTCAATTACACACCTTAAACGGATGCCTAAATGCCATACATATTTATTCCAGTATGTTTTATTTGTTGTGATGGTTCCACATGCTGAGGTAAAAGCTTCTCTTTAATATGCTGTTTTTATTAAAAAACACTTGTTTATCCCTTGATGTAATAGCAATGGTTATCATTGAAGACAAGGCTGAAGCTTGCTAACATAATTTCTGAACAAGAGCAGGGAAGTGTGAAGAATTTTTATCTGTTTCTTCTGATTTAATGTCAATAATGTGGAGATCGGCAAACCAAATTTTTGTGAGAGAACATCGTTATAAGATAAGAACACCTAAGATGGCATTAAGCTGCTTCAATTAGATAAGAGATGCACTAAATATTGTGATATGTTCATGGCACAGAAGAAGTTGTTTTCATGTTTTCACAGGCCTCTCTTCCCCTGTTATTTAGTTCAAATCATACCCTTGTCTGGCTTTTAATACTATTTGAACTTCTCAGTTTTCAAAGGCCTTTCTTTTCATCTGTGTTCCTTCAACTAATGAAAAAAATGGATGGTGACTTATTGCTATTCTATACAGCTGTACAGAAGCTATTTACAGCATGTTTTTGTCATAGAGTTTTCTTAATTGAAATGTAACATGCAGATTATGCACATAGAAAACACCTTTCCAGTGACTAAATTAATCCATGTTTTTCAGAGTACAAGCATGAAGCTAGCAGTTCCTTTAAGAAATCTGACTTTCTAGATCAGTTAAACATCAAACCTCCCTCCTTTCACACAAATTGTTTTCATAATAAACCAAGTACCTCACTCAGATTTTGTGTTTTGGAACTGATTTCATGTTTTGCCTGTTATGGAAACTGTCTGTAAAGACTTGGGTGACGCCTTGCGGAAAACTTTGAAAGTTCTGGATTTTTTTCAAGTAATTCAGCAAATGTTTTCAAGTATTTCCTTTCTCATTGTAAGATGCATTATCTAAGACAACAGATGTTGCATCTCTGTGATGAGTCTTTCTTTAAAGGTAATAACCTGTTATTTTTTCATAGTATATATTCTGAATCATGACATACACTACAATTTCATTCCTTTTATTCTGGGCAGGGAAGGGGGCATTAATGGCACTATTTTCCATTTTGGTCATTGTAGTTGTGAATGTCTTTGTAAGTCTTAAAATAATGTATCTAGCCTGGAGCATCCCTAGAGGAAAAGAATGATGATTTTTTCTTATTCCTTCCTCCCCTGCACCCCTATCTTATCCCTCCCTAGGTTATGGAAAAAAATGAGTTTATCATTCTACCATACAGGTAACCCAGTGACACAATCTCTAGATATGTGGGTAAACATCAGGTATGGCACAATCCTAAATTATGTTTGAGCCTTTTACTCTCTGTCATGTGCACTGTTTTCATATGTTTCTGTTAATTATATTTTCCTTAGATGACAGCTGACTGGTGAAAAGAAAGGATGAAGGCTTGTGGGAGTAGGAGTGGGCTGTTTAAATGTGATTGGAAAGAACTTAACTCTGCATAAAATTATGTGCCTATGTTGGGTCAATTTACCACCCATATACTTTTTGCATGTAACTGAAAAAGAAGAGAGAATGGAGCAGATGAGCAAGATTATAAAATTAAATATTGTTAAGAGATCAGTAAAGAAAGAATTTAAAACAAAGGGATTTTTTTCTTTCTAACCTGAAAAGGAGAATGTTCCATGGAATAAAAATTCTAAATGTTGTCTATTTCTTTATCTCTAAGCATGCTATACTGGATAGTCTCAGTGAAATGTGAGTGGCATTGCAGTTTACAGATATGGTGTGAATGCTCTTCTTTTCTCATATGGATTTATTCAGAAATGAGAATAGTGGGTTCCATGAAAGATCTTATGTGAAACCTAGATATAATAATGTAAGATTTTTTAAATGTAAATCAACTATGCATCTGTTTTTTTGTTTTCTCCTACCCCTCCCCTGTGCCTATTCCCAACCAGTGAAACAAAGGAAGGAAAGAGAGCAGAAAGACATTGACAGTGGCTTCACAATGAAGGACAGTTTTACACTTAAAACAAAAATGCACCTGTTATGTCTGTTGTACCTCATATACTCCCTCAAATGATACATTTTAAAACCAGGATCTGCTGTTTGAGATTTTGAGTATAGACAGAATTTTCTTAGAATTTACAAGTAAATTCATTTCTTTCTATGTGAGTTAATTTGAAAATTGGTTTTAAAAATTTTTATCAGAATTTGTCACAAATCTTTTAAGTAATAAAATAGTTCTTCAGACCTGTTACTTAGCAAATTCTCTTTTTTTCCCCTAGTATTATATATAAATGACAATTTGGTTTCAGAGACTTGAAAGATTGACTATTTTTCCCGAAAAATGTCACCTAATTAAACTGTTGAACACAAGATCAGTACTACCTTTGAGGACATATGTAGGTCACATTTTATTTACTTTGAACTTCTTTCTATTTATGCTAC
This sequence comes from Grantiella picta, assembly GCA_013397955.1. NCBI lineage: Eukaryota > Metazoa > Chordata > Aves > Passeriformes > Meliphagidae > Grantiella > Grantiella picta. Next base: position 124,167 of record VZRM01003495.1, read on the forward strand.
CTTCCACTTTCTTTCCTTCTTTCAGACACATTCCCCAATTCTACTTTTTTACATAAGGAAAGAGAAATCTAGTTAGTACTTCTTTTTTCTGTACCTAAAGCAGGAAAGCAAGTGTTGTATACCCCCAAATTTTAATTCAATTCCCTTAGATGCTCATTATCTCTGACCTGAAAGGCTAGAACATTTATCCTGTTGATTTCAAAGGTTACAGAATTTCAAGTTCTTTCTGTTCTTGCGTAAATAGGTGAAAATGAGAAAACTCTACTCCAGTCACTAGTTCAAAGACAGCTGATTAGGTTTTATAGAGCAACAAAACTAGCACTGCCAGTCTGTGAGCTCAATTCAAGTTTCCTTTGACAGAAGTGTCAAGGCCAGCTAAGTAGAATAGAGGTGATAAGAATATAGTTATAATTCATATTATCCATTTGTTATTCTCACTTGTTATCTGCCACAGATTGCTAATAGCAGGAACTTGACAAAAAAAAGTGAAGGCGTAGTAAAAGTAAAATCCTTTAATATTTTGGTAGAAAAGTTCACCTGACTAATTTGTTTCTTAATTCAGGTTTTTCTAGGTATTTTGATGAAAGACACAAGGGTTTCATCATGAGTTTTCAAAATATTCGAAACATTAGGTCTTTTATGTGGGGGAATCAATGGCCGTATTAACTTGCTTGTAATCATGCATTTCAATTTGATTGTAATTCTGATTAGGTCCCCCCCTTTCAGCTCTGCGTTGAGGGCTACTGTAGAGTAACTTGACAAGATCAGTAAGAATACCTGATGTCATTCCTGTTTTTGACCACAAGTATACTCTTTAGGTCTTTGGCATACAGAGAATTTAGTTAATTTGAAAAAATTCTATTTGGAAATCTTGTGGGATGAATTGTTCATTTATCATTAGTTTTTCACATGTCTTTTCAACATTGTTATCATCCATGATGCTGATGATGCTACTCATTTTCCAGTCAAAAGTATTAATTAAAGTTACATTACACTTAGTGAAAAGGCTTAATATCATAACATGTTATTTCATTAATAATCTCTTAATTACATCCCAAACAGCCTCAGATTGATTAATTTCTTTTCTCACTGTTTATCTACAAATTAATCTTCCAACTTGAATTAATACATTTATTCATGAAAAGACTCTTATGACACATTCCAATAAGTTAAAAAATTATGAGTTATACATTTTTTTTGTAATTTCACAAAATTGAAGGTCTAATTTATTGATGACTTTACATGATCTTTTTTATCATAGCTTTGAATTAATTTTTTACAGCTATCTGATTTGGAGTTGCTTTGCAGTAGGCTGGAAATCCTGTACATTAGTTATGTTTCAGGAGATCTTGTTAATGTTGATAGCTATAATGAGTAAGGAGCTTTCCTGGGTAAAAGGATTGGTTGAATTAAAGGCAAAGGAATCTGCTTCAGCAATGAGAAAATCCTGGTTAAAATACAGACATTTGAGTAATACTTAAAAGATACTATCAAATCTAGTCTTCACCAAGGAACTGCAGAAAATCATTGTTTCCCTACAGTATAAATGTGCATAGGTAAGTGCATGCATAACATGTGACTGAATATTTTTTAATTTCTAACAAAGTGCCCTTATAAAATAGGGAAAAAGACCCAAACAAACCACAGAACAGGAAAAGGAGCAGGAAATAACACACAGAATTTTGAACATCCAAAACTAATAAAAGAAGCCAATATATGTGTGCATGCTTAGGTATGTTTTCAAGTGAGATCCATCTTTAGCACTGTCTCAGCATATTCAGGTTTCAAATAGAGCAAGAATGCAGTAATGCAAGTTTATTTTCATTGTCAGTTTTGGCTTCTTTCTTCTTCAGTTGTTTGTTCATTTTATATACAAACACATGAAAGCTCTGAGCTTAGAAAATAGGTTTTTTGATGTCCATCAGAAATAGTACCATGTAACTCAGTTATGAGATTTTGTCTTGTGATACTTATTAAATTTTATCAGCAGGTTTCTCTGTTCTCCATGCTCAGAACAGCCAGCTCTTCACTTCCATAAAACAACACCTAAGCTCCAAAAAGGATCCATTAGTTGTAGAATCCTAAATGCAGTACTTACACAGAAGAAGCACACAGAGGAAGCACTCTCATCAGGCACCATCTGATAAGAACATCATAGAAACATCATCTGTTCCTCTGGCGGGGGTGGTTAGTATCTTTAGCTTAGTCATGTAGAACTGTGATAATTGAGGTGCCTCAGCTTGGTCACAGTTGGTATCATCCTTCTGCAGTTTGTTAGCCAGTGGGACTAATACAGTTGTATTGCACTAAAAGTCAAATTGTACTACAATTCACAGAAGTATCACTCAGGAAGAGGTTTTGATGCTTTGTTCATTTAGTCATTTCTTCTTGCTTGATAATAACTGTTGCCAGGGATTTTTTTCACCTTTTTTCTAACCTTTTTCCACTTTTGCTTGTTAATATTTTCTTACTTTTTAATTTTTTTTCTCAAGGCATGTTTCTTCATAGAAGTAAAAAGTTTTCATGGAAAATACAAGTTATGATAAAACTTTCTAGGCTTTAGGGTGAGATTATTAATTATAAAAGGCCACTACAAAGAATAGACCATGGGCTTAGTGGTTCTGTTAATCATCTCAAGTATGAGCAAAATTTTAATGTCTACACAAAGTTATTTAAAACAACAACTAACTTTGCCTCTTCCTAAAGTCAAGCAAGTACCCTCATGCCTCAGTGTCTTTGAAGGGATTATTTGCTTAGTGATAAATTTCAGGTTTTTCTGGTGGAAAATGAAAATAAATTTTAGCCTTTTGATATTTTATATATGAAACCAAATTCTTGTTTACCAGATGGTGTTTACATTTCTGATTAAAATTTACTTATTTGCTTTCCACAGCCCCAACTTACGGTGATCTCCTGCATTCTGACATCTCAAATACTTAGTTGTTTATTTTTACCCTAAAATAAATCAAACAACGTTGTTTTGGGTTTGAAATCTAGTGCAGCTCATAGCTTTCTCTGATGTAAATTTTCACAAATACTCCTTTTTATGAATCCAGATAAAAAAGTGATATTCACAACATTCTCCTTGTACAATTAAAAAGAGAAATACAAGAATACTTGATATAACCAAATGAAATATCAGATTCTGTTGAAATATATCTAAGGCATTGCTCCTACTCTTCAGCTGACAGCTCTATTTCATCCTGCAGTTTCCCAAGTGAAGGCAAATTATACAAATGGGATGAACTGCAGGCAAAGAGTGTTTATTTCCTTAAACAAACGTATTAACATTTGGAATGACCAAAAGTATCCCCAGTAGTCACTAGCTGCTACTCCACAGGATCCCCATGGTTTCTGTGTTGTATCTGCCACCTTCTAATACCTTGGATATCTCAGAGGAACTCAAATTTCACTCCAAGCTTCTGTTTAGGTAAGTGGCTCAGGCTCTGTATAGTTGTTACTTTTTGACCAATGTTACCATACAAATATAAGCCTGAAATAGAATTCTTTTGTACCACAGACAGTTAGATCACGTGAATCTTTCATGTGCCCCTTATCAGTGCAATTTCATTCTGACAACGTTACTATGTAATAAAGTTATTGTAAGTAGAGGATGTCTATTGCATATTTTGATTTTTTAAAATTAACATTAATCGTTTTACTGGTAATTATGTGTTGTTATAACCACAAAAACATATGCTTCAAAACTACCTTTTACAATTCTATCTACATGGAGAAACAGAACGTTGCCAATTAAAACCAAAATCATTAGTTAGTATTTGAAAGTTATGTAAACAGCCATGATATCATATTTAAGTAACAGTAGCAATTTTCATGGCATTTGAGCACTCAGGAAGACTGCCAATCTTCAAATGAGCTCCCAATGCCAAAAAGAAAGTGCAAATTATAGTTGCTGAAACATAAAGCATCTGCTGTGTTCTATATTCTTTTTCTATACTCTTTTTCGCTATTAGCTCTTTCTTTATATCGGATGCAAAAGCAGGGTTTTTTAAACATTGTTCTTACCAAGCTTTGAGGCAAAATATCTCAGTTCAGAAAACTAATGAAATTTTTTGCTTTGTCCTTCTCTTACTTTACAAAGGGGGCTCCACAGAAATTCTTTCTGAACTATCTTAAAAGTCTCAGAATATGTTTCCTGTGTTGCCTGGGAAACAGCTTTAGGCAAACCAAAAAAACCCACACTTACTTTGATATAAGCATATTGACTTAGAGAGCTTTGCTGGTATAAGTTCAGAGTTCTAAGTATGTTGGCAACTATTATGCTTGTGCAACTGATAAGATTTCTGCAATCATGGGCATCTTTATATCATGAAGCTTTCTGGTGGGGCCTTTGCCAGAAAAGCATGAAATAGGATTATGGACTCACTGGACAGTTGCCATGGAATTTTCCACCAGGCAGTTTGTGAACTGATTATGGATCCTTCATAGGCTACAGATGAGTTCAAAGAGATCATTAATTACAGTAAAATCAGGCTGAAAGTTGCAAGTATCTGCTTTTAAAAAAGCATCGAGATCAAATGAATCATGGACTTATCAGTTAAGCCAGCTCCAGACTCAGCACTATGAAACTCACAGGTGCCAAAAGAATTTCTTCAGCACCCATCTCACAGTGTGAGAGAGGACCTAGATCAAAGGGATACAAAAAACTTTGAAACATTTTACTATTGGAAAAAGTAGCAAAATAACACATTTTCTGGTGACCAAACTGGCTACTGGTTAACACCTTGCTACTCACTAGACTAGCATAATTTTTTTTAAATGCTCTCACTAATGATTTATTGTGTTCTGGCTGTTCAGTATACTAAAATCATGTATGGTAATGTCCAGAACTAGTCATCTCACATGATATTAATTATGCCCATAAAAAGCCTAATGGGAGAATCAACACTGATTAAGTACTTTCTGCACTATTATCTGTAAAAAATCTAATATACAGTTGATATTAAGTATTATTTATATGTACACAATTATGGGTTGGAGTTTCCAATTCCTTTAAAATTTTGTCAATTCTTAATTGGTTAGTTAATTAGCAACATGCCCTTTATGGTGAATGTAAAAGACATCCAGAAATTCAGTAAACTCACTTTTATTGTAGTTGCCAAAGTATTTTCTTGGTATACCCATGCTGTAATAGAATATTCATCATATAGCTTTGTGAGGAAACAGGTCACAAATAAATTTGTTTTAGGGTGAGAAAAAAATTTCCATTCTACCACCAAGAAGAGACTGAATCTTTCATCAATATTTTATTGAATCAACTATTGTACAAATGGTAACAATATTGTTACAGAAGGAAACCAAGAAGAATCTTTGGTTTTACAACAGTTTTACTGCAGTGCAAGTTCAGTGTCTAGAATTTAGAGCTCTTGAAAAAGTAGTAAGAGATAGACAGTTTCTTATAGGATTTTGCAGTCTAGATTGCTCCATAACCCTCTTTTAGGCAGAAAACCAGACCTAATTAAGAACTTATTTTGCCATACAGATGAAAGAATATGATGTGCTTACTAATGTATATGTCTAAGGATTTAGACATTAAATTAAAACAGAAAACATATTTAAAAATATTGTTATGATTAGCCAGGACTTTCCTTCTAAATAAAAGCTTTCTCTTCTAGACTTTTTTGTAATCTGATTCCCATTTGGAGATATATATATATATATAAAAATATGTTTTACTGCATTAAATAGTGTGATTTAATACACACATGTTTATTGCCTAAATTTAGATGAGATCGAATGAAAACAACAAGTAAAACTGCAGGTATGAATCATCAACTGTAGACACTGCATCTATACAACTAGAATGAACCTAGTATCTATATGTATGGGTTATTTTTTAAAAGATTTCCTTTCGTGAGAACTGTCCTGTGCCTTGGTTTGCAGTAATTTGGTTTGCCATTTGCTTAGATTAAGTGTATTTGACAGGTCAGAATGTGTCTGTCTTTGTAAAGTGTAATACATACTACAGTTTTTTATAAAAGATTGCTATAACAATGATATAGCTATATTTTCTACTGGTACTAATATTTACCAAGGGATGAAAATCATTCCCTTTATCTTAGGCTGTCTGAATGATAGGTTTTTGTATAAAACACAGCAACATGACAGTATAGATAAATATAAGGGTTTATTAATGAATAATTCAGATATTTTTAATTTTACTGAGAATAAGTCAAAGACAGTAATGCATTTATTTTCATTGTCTAATCCTAGTGAGCAAGTAGGCTCAGCTTTCCTAGGAAATTAGGTAGTTTATCTTTATCCTTAGTATAGAACTAGACCTTCAGGAAGAACTATTGTCCTTGGGTGTCCCTCCAGTCTTGAAAGCGCCTAGCTGTGAATGCTGATGAACAGACTGAGTGTGCACAGGGGCACAAAGACTTGTTACAAAAAGCGACATATAAAGAAATTGGTGTCAGAAACATGACAGTCCTTGAGGACAGTGGAGAGACCATAACAGGAATAGTGTTGTACTTAACATTATTTGTTTCCTGTGCCTTGGGCAGAATAATTTTGTTGCTGATCAGTTCAGTGAGAGAAACAATATGATTCTCTCAAGTCCTTTCCCTTGAGCAGTAAGATTTAGCAACTGGTTAGAAACTTTTTTGCTATTAAAATTGCCAAATATAGCTCATACGCTACAGTAATAATTATATTTCAAATAAAGTTAAAATTATTAGGCTGCATGATTTCACAGCAGAACACCTTAAACTTTTATTATTAATCACTGTATTCTTTTAATATATTTTTATGCTATGCTTTGGATGTAGTCTATAGAATAAGCCCATTATTTTGGCCTGAGAACCTAGTCAAAATTCGGTGCTTTGTTTCCAGTTGGAGAAGAAATTCATTAATTTGAATCATGAGCTTCTGATGCAATTATTGTTGTTTATAAAAGACATACAAGGGATGATACGCTTCCAGGATGACTCAAAAAACAAGGGACATCACTTCTATTTCCTGTATCTTTTCTACTGATAGGCATATCATTCCCTAAAACCCTTCCCCCTGCCCTGCATTTTACTGCTACTACTGGCTTCTGCACTTATCCATTATTATTTCTGTGCTGACCCTTTGACTCATGGACCTACCGATAAACTTAGAAATTCTCACCACTGTTCTCATTCCATTTAGATCATATTCTTGAGAGATGTCATACACCTTTCTTGACAATGGATTTTTGCCTAACAAGGATATTTGAGTTTCAGAAAACATTATTACTTCTACAGTATTAAATGAAGAACATTGATTATGACCTCTAGCTTCAATGGTATTTTCTGATTCACAAAGAAAGCTTTCATGGCTAAGTTACCCTCTACAGCTGGGCTTACTATTATGTAACTGGGACAAGTAATCAAGGAGGCTGCATAAAGCAGGCTCAAATCATTAGCTCAATCATTATCAAACCTCTGGGAAGAAATGGCCTGTTTCACTTAGCAGTTTTTCATAAATTAGTTTGGCACAGTTCCTAGTAGTGTGCCTTTCAGGTACTGTTAGTAGTATGAACATGTAGATATGGCTGCTCACTGTAAGGAGCAAACAGAAGAACTAAATTTGATTATGCGGTCTGGAGCATGTCACGTGGTGAAAAATTATCTGGTTTTGTTTAATTAAGACACAAAGGTGTGAAGCTATATTTATTATAAATAACTTTAGGATTTATAGCACTTGAAGTGGCAGCCGGCATCTGTAAGATATAGTGCTTTTTCATTTTTTTTCTTCTTTGGTTTAACCACAGAAAGTGAAGCTTCCCCTCTTTCTATTCACATTTTGCCTTTTCCAACCCACATGTAGATGAATGTAATAAAAAACCGGACAGTATCTATATTTAGACTTGTGCTAAGATGTAGGAAGCTGACTAAAGTGGGACAGTCCAGTGGATATGTCTGAAATGCCTTTTGAACTGAATCTGTACTCAGATTTAGCCCTTGTGGGACTGAGGGACAATCCAATACAAACACTTTATACGCACGATCCTCTTTATCATAGTCCCTGTCACAGTCCTGCTCTGCACTGTGAGCACTGAGATTAGCTAATCAGTCACTGCATATTTTGATGAGTCTAGAGTGACCAATCTCAAATTGACTAGCTACCTGTCTGTGAGATTACCCCTGTAAGATTTAATTATCATGTCTCTGCACGTGAGACAACATTTTAGGCAGGCTCAGACTGGGATATCAAAGTAAAATTGTAAATAGTCTCTGCATATCTACAAATACATTTTAAAGGCAATAGGGAGATCAATTTCTGGTTTGGACTTTAAGCTCATAATTTCTTTTGGCAGTGCTGATGTAACTAGTGATTCATTTCTCCCTAGTCTACCTGCATGACATATGGTTCCACTACTTACTTCCCACCCTTTACTTTGTACTTGGCATCAATCATCTTATACTTAATTGAAAAGTCATTGTGGCATATCTTGTGAAGGAGTTGGAGGAAGTTTGTAATAGGTAAGGGAACTTCTGTAATGAGAAATTAGACACCTTGCTCATATTTAGACATTTCAGACAGCTAGTGCTGAGTTCAGACGATCAAAATAGGCATCTATTGCCATTCAAGATGTTATTAGTGTTGTTCTTCTTTTCCTCAGACAAAGAAAACAGGTTTTCTGATTGTGATGTTCAGTGTCTATCACTCTCCATGGAGATGTCTCAGACATCCCTGGGTGCTGTAAATGTATAGAGAAATAAATAGAATTCCTTAATTTAGATGAAGTTGAATGTTACTCAGTGTCATTTCCAAATGTCCTTTGATTTAGCTTATTTTGTTTTGTTTTTAAATGAATGATTGCCCCAAGACTTGTTTTCATCATTATTAATGCATGTTTGTGGGTACTGCCATTGATGCCTGCGTATTTTCTTAAGTAAACAGTAGGGATATTTTTTAAAATAAATGTATAAATAAGCTGACACTCTTGAAAATATGGAAATGTACCAATGTCTTAATTAATGGATAACTAGATAAAGATATTAAATGTATTTCCAATAAATTGCTTTAGCTTCTAAATAAACTTTAAAGGAACTTATGCTGACTTCAAAGTTTTTTCATGAAAAGGATCATCAAGTGAAGGAGCATCAAGGTATACATGAACTAGGAGATGTTAGTATCCAACACAAACTTCTCACCCACTATAGGCTAACTTATGAACCTTAATACTAGATGAACTTCCCTTTTTTCGTGCATGCAAATACAGAGAGTGGTGAGTTTTCTACCATGTCAGATGAAGGGGAAAAAATCAAAAATTTAGGGGCACAAAGCTATCATTTTTTCCTGGATTAGTTGCATTCCCTAGTGATTCTGCTGAGTGATGGAAGTTTCATATAAAGATCAATGACACTGAAAACTGGTTTATAACTCAGCTTGACAGCTAGTAGAGTCTCAGAATTGCTTTGCTGTAATCCATCCTGTCTTTCTCAGTTAGCAAACATTATCCCAATTACAGTTATGCCAAATATAGGCAGAACAGATGTTTCTCACAAGCAACAACTAATTTCTAACTGCAAATTTATAAATATAAAAAACATTGATTGCCAATTCAAAGTGTATTACATCCGTGGTTAAAGAAGAAAAGAGAAATATATTGTTATACCATGATGTGGCCTCATCAAAGCCAAAATCTTTATCGATGTTTCTGGGGAAATGGGATTGCAGTGACAGGGCTGGGTAAAGATTAAACTAAAAGGCGGAGAAAATCCTGACAGAATCCATTCAGATAGAATTTCAGTTCCAGTTCTCCCTAGTAGAGAAAGCTACATTAAATAGAACAGTTACCGTAGATGTAGAGATTTAAAATAAGTTAATACCTACTGAATATACCTGTAATTTCCACATAAGTTAATTATAAACAACTTAACAAAACTGTCAAGTTAGATGTGTGAAGAAGAAAAAAATAAACCCCCACATTTTTGCTTCTATGAATGCTGTCCTTTGGGTACTAGCAGTAGTACTTTCAGAGAAAGCAAAAGTGTTTCCTGTGAAACTGTAAGAACAGTTGTACCAGGTCTCCAGCCCACTATCATGGTACTAAAAGCATTTAACAGTGGGTGCCTAGGAAGCAGAATATATCAATCTGTAAGAGTTCTTGGAAGAGTTTATTTTCCCACATGATACTTGCATGGCCACGAAAAAAATAAAAAGATAAAGGTTGTGCAAGATTCCTGTTCAGAATTAGAAAAGTAAATGTTTCCTTGCTAGCTGAAGCAGTTAGAATAAGAAAAAGAAGCTATAAAGGTTTAAGGACAAAATAAGGGGGAAATGCTGATAAGTCAAAATTATTATAAATACTGAAATCTCTGTTTTTATTTCTATGGGAACAGACAACATGTTTCTTTGTTCCTCAGAAGCTTATAATGAACTCACCTTCAAGCTCGGTATAGGATACCTGAATTTGAATTTTTTCATGTTAAGAAGGATTTTGAGGCTGTATCTCCCAATTTCTGAAGGAGTACAAATACTATATTTAGAAAGGGTAATTGTATCCTCCATTTTTTCTCAATCCTCATTACCACATTTTTCAATGAAAAGGGCAATGTCTGCTAAATATTGTGCTGACCTGATTATTCAGTGTGTTTTAGCAGTACTAAAGAGGATCTCCAATTCCAGCTTGGAGGAATTGAGGAAAGCAGGGCTATGCAGATTACCAACGAGGCTAAGTCTCAAAAAAGTACATAGCACTCAGCCATGCCAAAATGGCAACAGTCCTGGCTCTTCATGGCAGCAGCAAGCTATGCATCTTGAAAATTTTCTGGGACAATCTCACATGTCAGCAATCTCTTCTCAGGATGTTTTAGGATTATAGACTTGAATTTTGGTACTTAAATTACTTTTGAGTGCCACATTTAGTGCCCAGGAGGCTCACATCTGCAAAACAAAACTTAGATTAGAATTTATCTTTGTTTTCATGGCTCTTAACTTTGAGTTGATATTTTGTAAATTTTACTTGCAAGTACTTTGGAAGCATAGAATATTCAGATACTACTGCATAATTATTTTTATATGGAGATATATATTTATATAAAGATATACTTAGTTTTTTATTTCCTTCCAATTGTATTTGAATGATTTAGACAAAAAATATTTTAAAGAGGAGAGTCACTGAAGAGGTAATTAATAAAATTAATGAAGTCATTTTCTTCAAATTTTTACAGACAATGGGAATAACATTTCATCCTTTATAATGTCCTGGACGACTGGTAACACCAAGAGCCTGAAACTGCATTAACAGGCAGTCCTGACTTACAGGCAAGACAGATCACTCAATTCAAGAAATTACACAGGACTCTGACCAAGACAAAAAACTGGTTCTTTCCCTGTCTTTACAGATTTTTTAAAATTGACTAAATTTTTGAAAGATTGTCTGCTTAAGGAAATTTTTGTCTCTTATTTTCTGGTAGACTTTTTATGTTTCTTTTTGTCTAAAATTATGTTTGTTTTCTGAAAGCTAGCTATTTCACTGAATAATCCCCTCTTAGCACCTGAGAAAAGCCAGGAGTATAATTACAGCATAACTAAAATAATTACAATTTTTGGAAGCTGAAGTATGAATTTCCATTCCAGAAGAAGACTTTGGCTGCCCATTCCAAGAAGAAACCTACATGGAGGTTTTACAGAATCCTGACATTTACATGGACTAAGTGCAGACAGGCTAGCAATTGTGGCACAATTTATCACCTTTTCTTTTTAGTTGTATGTAAAACAGACTATGAAAAATATTTAAAGGACTTAACTAAAAATATAATATGCCATTGTATAATGCTATCACATGCCTAAACTTTGAATATTGTATGCACATCTAGTGACCTCATGTCTTTCTATTCCTCTAACTACATGACTATAGGTATATATAGACCTAAAATATACATAGAGGATTATGTAAGAGAATATATTCAATATATGTAATAGAACTACACAAGAGAGAGCTGAGGAAAGGACTGGAGCAGTTTCCGTACAAAAAGAAATGTGAAATCCCATGGACTTCTGTGACTGCAGAAGATTTTGCTGGGAAAAAGGTGGAAGAGAAAGGGGAAAATATAATATGATTTGATCCATAATATAGAGAAGACAGATAAGGAATGAAAATTTACAACATAGGATTTGGATTACATTGAATCAGAACAAGAAGCAAATATTTTTAATGAAACTATAGAAACAGCTGCCACACAAACCATATTAAAGTGGAAAACACATTGTTACAACGTGTTGTCATGTGAAAAACCAAAAATGTATTCAGAAAAAAATACTGAAAAAGTCATAACAAAGCCAATTGAACATGTTGTTTGAATGTGATCTAATCAGTAAAATTAAATACAAAATGGCAGGAAATTGTACAGACAAAAATATTATTCTTTACTTGGCCTGCTGTTTTAAATATTTATATAGCGCAAACCATGAATTTACATGGTGGGTTGATATAACTAGGTTTATATTGCCTTTCATTAAAAAAAAAAAAAAAGAAGCGATTTTCCAGGTATAATTTAATTTTTCTTAATACATTTTCACAACTTGTCCATCACTATGGCGCTGAGGTTCCAAAACTGATGCCTACCTTCATGCTTAATATTGACAGAGAGACCAACAACTCACTTCTGGAGCATTGTCCTGCCACCAGGACTTGTTTCCCTCCCTCTTTATCTCATCACTTCAACAGTAGCAGACACCGGATAAGCTCCCCTCTGCTGAAATAGCAGCTCAAGAAAGAGCTGCTGCAGTGTTTTTGAAGTATAGACAGCGTTGTGGGAGAGGACAGGCCAAAGAGAATATCTGTGGAGAAAGCAGTTGCTGGCAAGCAGGATGCTTGTTACTCAAAAAAGGATGTAAGGCCAATAAACCTCCACAGACCCTTTCCACCCCCCTCATTCTTTATTGACAATTTCAAACCCCTCCACTTGTGTTTACAAACTCCTCTCTCTGTAATCAACACTGTTAATGACACAGTATTGAATTTTTCACCTCCAGGATGAAGATGAAGCAAATCATTGTCCATCAGATAGGACAATTCAATTTTGCTTTCAAAATGCTAAAAGATGGAGAAGACACCTCCCCATCTGTTCGGTTTGAATAAAATGATACTGATTCGTTGGAACCCTTTATATGTTTTTTTCAGTACTGATTTCAATTGTGTAGCCCATGTAAAAAGAATAATTTCTCTCAGATGGTGAAAACTAACTTTCTGATCTTTTCTTCTGGTTGAGCAAGTGATGATGGGGAAAGTATCTCAGTTTTTGTACTGTGTCATCTTACCTTGTTTATATATTGTCTAGCATAAGAAATTCCAGCAGTCAGGTAGGAATTCTGGGTTCTATTGTAGTACGCAAGCAATTATAGCATTTAGAAGTGAAAATGTAAGAATTGCTTTTACTGGTTCTTTCCTGTAAAAACTGGTAGGAGACCTTGGTGCTGATATTGCAAACTGTACCCATTTATTCTGATTTATTACAAATTACTTTAGCCCTCATAATCTACAGAAATGTCGTAATGTGAAAATAAGGACACTAAAAGTTACATTATGTTCACAAAAATATATTCATGTTTATATTCATTAATGTATATATTTTCCCTAAGAAATGTGGTTTCACCTCAACAACCTGCTGACATAAATGAGGATTTCAAAATTCTGTTGTGATGAGAAAATCTACTAAGAGAGCATGTGAAGAACAATTCTCACATCATCAATGAATATTGTCCAGCACCTACTAGTGATCTATTTGAAATTCCCTTCTGGGAATTCTGCTTTTCACGGTGCAGAGAGATGGCACATTTAATTCTTTCGTAACAAAGCCACAGAGTTGTAGTAGTTGAAGCTCTGAAAGCATTTCCATGACAAATTTCTCTCTTCTTTTCAGGGCTGTATAGGTAAGCCCAAAAAACCAACCAACCAAACAAACAATAGTTTTGGCAGAATGCAATGTTTTGGATAGATCCTAGCAGTTACTGAGGGGTAAAGTGAAGCAATGATGGGTTTGAGGACCAACTCAAATGGTTACTCTATATAATAACACAATGCTTCTTCTATGGAAATAATTTCCTCATTTTCCTTGGGCCAGTTCAGGTCAGCTGTCCCAGCTATGCTCACTCACAGATTCTTGTGCCCCTGCTCACTGGAAGAGCATAGAGAATTGAAAAGCCTATGACTTAGGATATGCACTACTAAGAAGCAACCAAAGGATCAGTGTGTTTTCAATGTTATTCTCCTACTACCTAATGAGAAAAAATTATCTCTATCCCAGCTGAAACCAAAACATTATCCACCCTTTATTCCACACTGTAGAACACCATGTTTGGAATATAAATTGGGGGCACTTGGCTCGGAGGGAATGATAGCTGCTTGGAGACAGGCTGAGCATTGGACAGCAGCTGGTGAGCAATTTCACTGTGCATCACTTGTTTCTCTTGGGCTTTATTCCTCTTTCTCTCCCCTTTTCATTGCAACTATTAATATTTAGCTAATAAATATTACTATTTATTATTACCATTATTTTATTTTATTTTGTTTCAGTTATTAAACTGTTCTTATCTCAACACATGAGGTTTAATTTTTATTTCCAATTCTCCTCATCACTGGGGGCAGGAGGTTGGTGGTGGATTTGGTGGGTCGGTGTTGAGTGAGGGGCTGCATGGTACTTAGTTGCCACCCTGTCAACTCCTTTTGGTTGTCCTGGAAATTACGTTCAGATCTCCAACTCATAGAATGTTTCCTGATAAAAGGAGCTTGGTGGATAAGCTTGTCAGGACAACCAAAAAAACCCCACAAAGTAAATATGGTTCAAAAGACTGTGACCTTGGTGGCCTAACTGGTCTTTTCTATCAGCAGTGTGAAATTCAAATATTTCTCCTCACTACAATACAAGGCCAATTATGTGAACCTGTTATTGATATAGATTCTTGAAACAAAACCAGAACAGAAAAAGAAAACACACACTCTCCAACATTAAAGTGCACTGTTCGTTCTTTAAGGTTAGACTGTGCATTTTTTTTTTAAATACCACTTAGAGAAAATATTTTGTAAGGGACACAAACTTTCAGACTATTATGAAACTGTTAACCTTCCATCTACTAAATATGATCCTGGCTTACAGAGCAAGGTATTATTCTTATCAAGTAATACTTATTTGGACAATGTGAGCTATCTTCTCCTAGCGATACTATTTAATAGGACTGATAATACAGACTGAAACTAAGGTAGAAACACAATTATTTACTGTTGTCTTTTGGATTACTTTCCCTCTGTAACACAGAGGATTAAACATAATCATTCCAGCTGGAAACACTTCTGAGCTTAATCAAGGACAAGTTCACAAAATAATTTTACCTGCTATTTACGTGGTTTATAAAAAAAAACCCTAAAAGCAAAAATGTAAAAACAGTTTTAAGGAATGTAATTGGAATTCAGGATAATAAAGTACATAGTTTTTTTGTTTGGTTGGTTGGTTGGTTTTTTTTGTAAGGAAATATTTTTTCACATCAAAATGCTATATCAAAATATCTATGCTAAATAGGTATTTATTTTTCTTCAATCTAGACTGTATTTGAGGCATTATATATGAGTTTGGTTTTCTTTTATTTTTCGAGTTTTGTTTTTGTTTTTGTTTTTTAATCAGTACAGTAAGAAAAATTTCTTGTTTGCTTACCAGATACATCAGTAAAATAAAAATGTGAAGATAGAATAGTGCTGGCTGCCAAAATATTAATCAATTTTTCAAAGCTGCTTTGAAAGATGTTAACAATTGTTAACTGCGTTAACAATTCGGAAAGTAATCTTGTAGATAGATGTCTTGTAACTTGAACTTGAACTTGTAAATAGATGTCTAATAAGAATTTAGAAGACCAAGATTTTGTTTCCAGGCCTGTAACAAACATCATGACTGTTCATACTAGTTTCCTTTCCATGTCATCTTCCTGTCTACACTTTGCCTCTTTAATTTTTTCAGAGAGTTTCTATTTGGATTCCTATTTTAAAATTTATTATTGGTGACCAGGACAATCTGTTTAAACAAACAGTTAAGAAAAGAAAAGCTTAATTCCAATTTTCTCTTCTTTCCTGGGATCAGCCAGAAATTATTGATTAATGGAGTAGGTTTTAGTGAGTTAGAATGACAAGTCTTTTTTTTTCAGACATTTCTGTAATTGAAACTTAATAAAATTGTTCATGGAATTGTTCAGTTTCAGTGAAATTTGCTTCAGAGAGACTTTAACATATTCTCTTTTTTTAATCCATTAAATCCTTTTAAATATTGCATGTCTTATCATATCAACCCTGATATATTCACTTATTGCTAAGCATAACAACAACAGATTTATATTTTTCTGAGCTTATTGGTTATTTTTGCAACATTTTTAATGTTGGGAGGCTTGCTGGAGTGAGTTTGCTGTGGAAATAATCCAAATGTCATAGTTTGTGCTCAGTGCCACAGTGCTGGCTGCCCTACAGAGCTGGAGCCTGTAGGGTGTCCAAGAACTGACTCTGTTTACATTCTTTTCAGTTACAAAAAGTTAAGATCTGCTGTAATTTAGGATCTGGATTTATAAATCTGGAGTTATACAGAGATTAGCACTTTTAATTTTTCTAAATAAAACAGACAAACCTTTTAATGTACCAGTTTTGACAGCTTCTATCATAAAAGATGCAATGTACTGTTCATAACGACAGGAAATTTCGTCCTGTTAGGAAAACAGTCATACTTTTCCCTTTACAATCACCACACACACTTAGAGGCTCTTAAAAGAAAAAGAGAGGCACAATATAATTCCCTAATACCACACTGAATTCTTTTCACTTGGATGGCTGAATAGTTCAGAACAGCAGTTACCTTGAAAATAAATGACTGTGCTGAAAGGAGAATTAATTAATTCAGATAAACCAAATAAAGTCTGCAAACTGACTAATGTAGCAGAAATTACTGGATGCTGATACTGCTGTTTTAATTATTAAGTCCACATTAATTAATTTCAAAGCTACCTTTTTTTGAAATCCACAGCTTGACCAACATCCAGAGTATAAAACACGCCAAGAGCTAAATTTTGCTTAGTAACACTTTTGCAAAGGCTGGGACTGAGTCTTCATACAACTAAATGTGATGAACATTAAAAGAAAGTGACAGTTTCAATAAACAACACAGGATCCAAATAATTGTGCGGTACTTCCTTGACCACAAACTGAGAAACAAAATTTGATTCTGTCAACCTATTTCTTTCACAGAAGGAGCTGGACTTCTTGTTAATTGCCAATATGGTTCTGAATATAAAGGGGAACTTAATGTCTCTTTGAGAGTTGCAGTAAAATCAGTGATCACAGCTACCGATGACTTTGCAGAGCTACTGGAGACAGTGAGATTCAGTCATGACCCACTGTGACTTCACAACCTCACTGAACCTAAGAATGTGTGAATGGGTGAAAATGTGTTATGTTACTTTTTGTAGTCAGCGCTGATGATTCCTGTACCTAAAGGACATAAATAGTACAAAATTTATTTCTACCATACTTTGTTGCCTAACATCACATGTGAAGGACTGTTTCAGGTAGTGCGATGATTGAAGTACTTATTATATATTTCTGCTGGGGAATGCTCAGCAAGGGTTTTACTATCTGTACATTACTCTTAAAAGACAAAAAGGAAGGTATAATATATTTAAGATTGTCTGTTGTAGTGATTGGTTCCATAAATTGCTTAAAAAATATACAGCCAGCAAATTTATATCTGTGGCATCACACAGCAGACAGCAGTAACATCAAAACAGTAACTAAAAGAGACATTCCTGCAAGTATTTTGTTCTCTAATCCCTCATCATTTTGTTTGATTCTTAAAATGAAAACACCTGTAGCAGCGATTTCTCCCAACAAGCTGAAAGGCACTGAACAGGGAACAAGCTTAATAGAATGCTTCAATTACAATCTTTAGTAAAACTTCACCATCTATCAACATCTCTTATGAACATCTTAATCACTTGCTTTTTCTTGTTTTCACTTGAAGGAAATTTAAATTTTTTTAAGAACTCTACACACAACTTCAAGAACGAGGCAAGAATGTCTTTGAGAAAACCACAGACAAAACAGCTGTAGGAAAAGCCCTTATGAACACTTCACGTCATGTACTTGAATTAAAAATATTTAAGGGAAGAAAAACTTCTACAAAAACTTTTGAAAGCAAGTTTTTCTGCACTAAAGCCACTTTACCACTTTCTGAGACTGTTCACTAGAAAAAAATCTCAGTAGATGAAATCCCTGCTTAATTAAAAAAAAAAGTTTTTAATTTTAAATACATTTAAAAAAACTTAAAAGTCTTTTTAAAAGTACGTTTTTCTCTTGAGATAGAAGCAGAAGATTGCAAACCAGTTACTATCACAGGAAAAAACAACTTAACTTGGGGAAAAAAATTAATTTATTGCAAATTAGAAAAGAGTATGATTATGAGAAACAAAAAAAAATAAAAATCAGCCCCCAGATTCCAAAATATTTTTGCTCACCCCCACTGTTTTTCCTAGCCTTAACTTCACTCATTTATTCCTGAATTCTCTACCTCTCCCTCTCGATCTGCGCAGGGGAGATGGGAAACGGCAGATTGCAGTAACTTGTAACAATTTCTCTCTGACGTGCCCTACTCCTCACACTACTTCCACAAGGGTCTTCCCCAAGACTGCAGTGTAGATATCTCCTCCACCATAGCCTCTTCGCAGGCTGCAGGGAAATGTTTTGATTTGGAAGGGACCTTAAAGGTCATCTTATCCCAATACCCCTACTGTGGACATCTTTCAGTATCTCAGGTTGCTGAAAGCCCCTCCAACCCGGCCTTGGAACTCTTCCAGGGATGGGGCATCAAAATATTCTCCGGGAAACCAGTCCAATTCTCACCCCCTTCCTGGGGTTCTCAAGCTGTTCAAGATCCCACTGGTTCACATCCCTTCCTTCAAGCATCTGAACTGCACCACACAAGTTGTGTCACCTCCAAACCTGCTGCGTGTACTTTCACAGTAACAGTCCCAGCGCAGACCCCTGAGGGACACCACTTGTTTCTGATTTTCATTTGGACATAGAGCTTTTGACCACAACCCTTTGGATGTGGCCGTGCAGCCAAGTTCTTTTCCATCAAATGGCTTGTCCATCGAACACATCTCCCCAATACAGCAAAGAGGATGCAGTGTGGGGCCTTAGCAAATGCTTTACAGAAGTCCAGGTAGATGATATAAATTGCTCATCCCTTGTCAACCAGTGTAGTCACTCCATTGTATAATTAGTCATGCACAAATTGTTCTTTGTGAAGCCAAATTGGCTCTTTCTTGTTAACTCTCTGGCATCCACATTACTTGACATTCCTTCCAGCAAAATGTCTGGTACTTCTTCATGTTCATATGACTGTTTCTCACTAGTTTTTTTACATCCTCATGATTTTGTGCAGTGTGTTCCACCTTTTCCCAGAGTCCCTACCACGTTGGCTGCGGAGCCTAGCTGTGTCCTGCAATGGGACAGTTGGAGCAGGCTGGAACCATTAATTAGACATTAAATGTATATTGTAGTAAAAATGTTAACATCTACCACAGATGTTATTTCTCTGATTTTTCCACTTTAACTAGCTTTTTGCTTTTTATTTTTTTTATGTNTTTTTTTAAAATATAATAATTTTTAAAAAGAAATTTTAGAGTTTTTATTTTTATGATTTTATAATATTTTTGAAAAATAAAGAAAAAGTAAGTTACATTTATGATGGCAGATATTTGTTTTGTGCATTTGAAAGAAATCAGATTTCTATCACTTTATTCCAAGATTTAGACATAGCAATCTTTTCCATTTTTCTAAGACTAGCTCTGAAATTTAGGGATTGTGTGCTTAATAAATATCCCCCATATAAAAAGCTTGGAGGCACATAAATCCAGAAAAAAAAAAANCTCTTCGCAGGCTGCAGGGAAATGTTTTGATTTGGAAGGGACCTTAAAGGTCATCTTATCCCAATACCCCTACTGTGGACATCTTTCAGTATCTCAGGTTGCTGAAAGCCCCTCCAACCCGGCCTTGGAACTCTTCCAGGGATGGGGCATCAAAATATTCTCCGGGAAACCAGTCCAATTCTCACCCCCTTCCTGGGGTTCTCAAGCTGTTCAAGATCCCACTGGTTCACATCCCTTCCTTCAAGCATCTGAACTGCACCACACAAGTTGTGTCACCTCCAAACCTGCTGCGTGTACTTTCACAGTAACAGTCCCAGCGCAGACCCCTGAGGGACACCACTTGTTTCTGATTTTCATTTGGACATAGAGCTTTTGACCACAACCCTTTGGATGTGGCCGTGCAGCCAAGTTCTTTTCCATCAAATGGCTTGTCCATCGAACACATCTCCCCAATACAGCAAAGAGGATGCAGTGTGGGGCCTTAGCAAATGCTTTACAGAAGTCCAGGTAGATGATATAAATTGCTCATCCCTTGTCAACCAGTGTAGTCACTCCATTGTATAATTAGTCATGCACAAATTGTTCTTTGTGAAGCCAAATTGGCTCTTTCTTGTTAACTCTCTGGCATCCACATTACTTGACATTCCTTCCAGCAAAATGTCTGGTACTTCTTCATGTTCATATGACTGTTTCTCACTAGTTTTTTTACATCCTCATGATTTTGTGCAGTGTGTTCCACCTTTTCCCAGAGTCCCTACCACGTTGGCTGCGGAGCCTAGCTGTGTCCTGCAATGGGACAGTTGGAGCAGGCTGGAACCATTAATTAGACATTAAATGTATATTGTAGTAAAAATGTTAACATCTACCACAGATGTTATTTCTCTGATTTTTCCACTTTAACTAGCTTTTTGCTTTTTATTTTTTTTATGTAAGGAGCATAAGGCGTGAGGTTTTATTCCCTCCTTCCATGCATACATCTGTGGTTTTGCTGTTTTCCAGAAAATGTTGTTGCTAGAAGGGTTTGCTCCATTATGCCTTGTAGGCATAGAAATCTTCCAAATTATAGCATGTTAAAATAATAAAATTTAGATTTTAAACACACTGACTCTTTTGAACAAGATTAAATTTGTGCAAATAATTTATTTTGAACAGTTGTCTATACAGGGAAAAAAATCAGTCTTGTGACTAAAAACCCCTTCCTTTTAATTATTTTAATTGAAGGAAAACATTTAATTCAATGAGGACAATTCAGTTTTTATAATAAATATTTTTTTTAAAATATAATAATTTTTAAAAAGAAATTTTAGAGTTTTTATTTTTATGATTTTATAATATTTTTGAAAAATAAAGAAAAAGTAAGTTACATTTATGATGGCAGATATTAGTTTTGTGCATTTGAAAGAAATCAGATTTCTATCACTTTATTCCAAGATTTAGACATAGCAATCTTTTCCATTTTTCTAAGACTAGCTCTGAAATTTAGGGATTGTGTGCTTAATAAATATCCCCCATATAAAAAGCTTGGAGGCACATAAATCCAGAAAAAAAAAAAATGAACCTGATCCTAAGACATGTTTCCTGGAATTCCTCAGTATCATTTAGATACAACTATCATCTACAACTCCAAGGGTGCAGCATTTGTTCTAACTTGCAGAGCTCTAGCTTAGAAAAAGGTGCCTAGGGAGTTTATTTGCTACTTGTTTTTTTCCGCTCACCCTTTAGTACCAGTCCAGTGTAAATGAAATAATTTAATTTGTTAAATTATTTACCCTTCCTATAGGTTTTAATCTATACTTAACTATAGGCAGAAATAGTTTGTTCTTCTGAAGACTGGATCATAGCAACTTGCAGTTTCCCAGATGGAAATTCTGAACAGCTGAGTTTCTGCTGTTTGCTTCCTGGTACAAGAAAAGGCATTTGTACATCAAGCAAGCAGCAGATGGAGAACAATTGGAGTATATAATTATTCAGCCTGCACTCCTTTTAAATGGGAAGGCTGAACTCTATATATTTGGCTGGGTAGACAGAGGAATAGAGTAGCACATGGCAGATAAGCCTTCCAAAGATCCTTTAAAATAAATCTAGGCAAATATGTGAAATAACTTCATCAGTTAACAGGGTCTCTTTTTCTGCGAACTCCAAAATCTGGCAAGTCATTGTCAGTTTGCTTTTGAAGGTTGAGATTAATACACAGCCTACCCAAACACTTCTGTATTAATAAACTACATTGATTTCAGTATGTTACCTGAGGACTCCATCTGGTGACTCTCCTTTACTTTGCCAGATTTTGAAAAGCTGCAGCCTTACTGTGATCTAATGCCAAAATATAAAATCCACTGTAGGAAAGTATTAACACACTGTGAGTCTTGCTCTCTGGAAGTGAATAATTGAATTCTGTGACTTTTTGAAACTGCCCCCATAGGAGCATTACATTTTGTAAGCTGACAGCTAACAGTAAGACTACATGCCAAAATCAGTGTCTAGAGAGCTATGATTATTTTCATTAATTATTCAAGATTAAATGGACATATGAATGAAAATACAGAGGACATCAAAACAAGAGTAATAAAGTATTATGAGAAAAAGAAGCCAATCAGAATAATTAAAATACCAGTAAAATGTGAAATCAGAAACAAATCGAGGACAGTAAAATAGGTCAGAAGACAAATGTGAAGCACTGTATTTTCTTAAGATATCCAAATTCCCTTCTGAAACTCCATAGTCAAATTACACATATATTTTCCATACTATAGTTTTGAAAGCAAAGACTAAGGATGGAAAAAACAGAGGAAACCTCTGTTTACAGTAACAAAAATGAAGATTATTATTACAACTACATGTAGTAAAATTTACTTTGTTTTAGCAAACCAATGCTGTAAACCAAAATTAATTTTAATGACTGAAGAAAATTTTAGGATGACTGAAGTTTTTACTGTGCTAAAATCTAGGAAATAAATCAGACTAAAGCAAGGAAAACTCTGAATAAGGAAAATAGTTAAGCAGGAATAAAACCATAGTAGAAATGGTACCTGCTTCTTCCTATTTTTTGGGGTTTCTCTTCCATCTTATTTGAAGTTTCAAAAGATCAATTCCTTTCTATGGAACTGTGGCAAGTCAAAGGCCTTGGATCCACACATAATATGATGAAGACTTCACCTTATATTTTCTTCACATATTCAAGTATTTAAGCCTTTTTTTTGCTTGTCGCTTTGGAAGGGCTCTAACTGGAAAATAGGATATTGTGAATATGTATGAGGCTCCCTTACCCAAACTAATTTAAGCTAATTCAGGAAAAGCAGATGGTTTCTTCACCTGTGCATCACAAGCAGTCTGACTGCATGCTTATTCCTTGCACTGACAACAAGACTGCCACGGTACTCTTGTGGCCTCATTTCTAGATCCAAGTCAGGCAAGACAGTGTCGAGGCATTGAGCTGATCCAAACTAAGACGTGACACTTCAAGGTACAGATGTGCAGCTGTGTGCCCTGGCAGCTTTGGAAGTCAAGCAATGAAGTACCTCTGGAATTTAGGCAGAGTACTTGATGGCTTGGCAGATGTTTTTCGATGTCATTTAAAGACTGGGATGATTCACATTTCTCAGCTTCCATTGCACTCAACTAAGTCCACTTTTGGGCAGTACAGAATGACTGAGCAAAACCAGACAACTTTATTTTATGTATCAAATATATTTAAAAATTACATTTTTTCATTATAATATGGACTATTTTAACAATGTCATTAAGATCTTGCTCTTTGTGAACATCACCATTTTTACATATGAAAAATAGATTCCACAGTCACGTTTTTTAAAAAATATTTCCAAAAAATTGAACCTTTTTTCTCTGGTTAGTGGTTCAGACACACAAGGAAGCTATAACCATAAATAATTTAACTTTTGCACACTTTTGAATTTAATGATATAATTTCAATTTTACACGATGAAATACAATTCTTCAGCTCAAAGATTAAACAAGAATAGATACACAAATAGCAAATCTATACCTCACTGAAGAGCAGCAGAATTATGATCTCAATTATTTTGTATTTTCTTTCTTTAAAGAGGAGTGGGTACTACAGCCAAGCTGACGTGGCTGCATATGCACACACCATTGCACAAAGGCATGTTGGCACAAACACAACTGCATATACAGATAGGGATAGAGGCAAGTATGGAACAAAAATAACAGATGTTAATGCTTTGTCTTTTCAAGTCAAAATGCTGACATTTTTTGAAGTAGCCTTAACAGAGTGCTTACATCTGGTATATATTTAATAGTTTTTACTACAATTAGTATGACTAGAATTTGTATCCCATGTGCATTAATCATAATTACCAATGTGTAAGATTTGTTCTACCAGAATTAAAATTCTATTAATGGGATTTTGTATATTAAATACACTGCGAAGGAGGTCAAAAGTATAGAGTAGAAATACATGTTTTTAGAATACTTATTAGAAAAAGTGAGAGATGGTCATAAAAGAAAGTTCACCTCCACAGTTGCCCATCCAGAGTTTACAAATGAGAGTGAGAATTTTCTCCTGATTATTGAATTGTATCTGACTTAAATTATAGTAAATAAAAGATTCCTATCTTTTCTAACCTGAATCTTTCATAAACTACATAAGTGCAGTATATACTGTGTTAATACTGTGTTAATCCAAAAGTAGAGTATGAGGACATAACCCTTTTAGTGTGCCACAAAGAGTGCACTTCCTTCATTTTCACTACTACAATGTCATGGCTATCTTAGCACATAACAATGACTGCCTTGTGCCCAACCTTGTCCTAACAGCTATTTTCCTGTTTTCATTATTTTTGTTGGGGTTTTTTTCTTTTTTTTTTTTTTGGGGGGGGGCAGGATATGTATGTTATAAATTCAGAAAAGTACAATACTCAAATGAAAGAAACACAATGAACTAAAGTTACCCTAAATTTCATGCTACTAAAGAAAGAGTTTAAATCAGCTCAAAAGTAGTAGCAGATACAGGATTTAGAGCAGAGCTGTAACATGACAGTCGAATATATAAAGAAAATGTGGTGATTAATATTTCCTGAATCTGGCTGATGATGAAAATGAAAATAGAGAAGTAACACTACCATGTTTCTTCTTATTGCTTTTTTGGCTAGAGGAAGTAACATCTTTATGTCTCTTCACTGTGGAGGTTAAAGCAGAATCGGTTGATCTGTCACACTAAGTAAAGAGGAACACAGATTTCTGTGTCAGTCCCTGAACTGTCCTTTTTGTTTATACATAATTTTGGAACACACGGTTTTCTCTTGCAAGAGTCTATAAATACTCAGTTAATCTAAAATTCTCAGGACAAGGAGAAAGTTGCTTTGCTTGAAGATGTCTGTAGATGATTTTACAGATGTACTAGCTATGAAAACAAAAAAAAATGGATCACTACAATTAAGGATCATATTCTTCAACTCTAGAACAATCCAGACACATTTTTGATGCAACACAGTCCATATATAGGCTTGTTTTGATTCTTTTTCTACTTGTATTTTTTTGCCTACTGATAGGCTTGCTTTATTTGCCATATTTTTTTTCTTTTACTGTTCTTTTTACTCCTCTTGAGAGGTCTGCTTCAGTAATCTGAAGATGCCATGCTGAAGCTTCAATATGAATAGCATGGAAACTGGAATAGAGTATATATACATATAATACCAGGCTCAGGAAAGTATGCAAGTGTCTTGGAGGGCAGCAAAAGAATTCAAAATAATCTTCACAGGTAAGAAGTAGGTTTGAAAGAATAGAATGTAATTCAATAGAGACAAGGGCAAGATACTTGGGCAGAAATAATGAGTTGCACACGTACAAATTAGGGAACAACGGTTTTGGTAAAATTATGCAGGTCTCCAAGTTAGAGAGGATGTCAGGGTCAACATGAGCCAACAAAATGGATCCCAAGGATCATGAGTCAGCAACATCCAAAAGTGGACATTGTGACAAAGTATTTATTGTGGCCTACAAGAGACATTCAGATATCTTTTCAATCAATTCAGCATTCATGAATATGCTTGCATACTCTGTGAAATTTTCTTTCTCCGGGGTTTATAATGAGTAGATAGCAATTTGTGAGAGAGCTAACTGAACAAAAATACTGATCGAAGGTCTTGATTTTATGACCTTCAAGAAAAGATAGAATAAAGAGAAGATTTAGGAAGGATATGTTGATATATTTAAAGAAAATAAAATACTATTCAAAGAAAGGGTTTATATACTCTCTGTATCAGAAAGAGAAGTAATGGGCTTAAATTGAAAGAAAAAAGATCCATTGTGTAATGTAAGACATATTAGAAAACACTTTTGGAAGGAAAAGGTAATGAAGAACTAGAGTCTTCCAAAGAAACATGTGAACCTTCTATCACTGAAGGTACTTTTAAGCAGATTAGATAAATGTCTGTCAAGAATGGCTTAGTTTTCCAAACTCTTTTTCATTCTTAACGTAATATGAAGATTCTGAATTGACTTTAAATGAAAAACACTTTATTCTTCATTCTGTTCTCTACAACTTTTCTTCTTTCCAGTCTTTGATATTTCTGAGATGCTTGATATTAATTTTCACAAAGATCTGAAAATAAGGAAAACACTGAGAACACATAAGGCTACTCATATTCTTGTTCTCCCTGTACTGAATTTTATATTTTTATTTCTCTTATTTTGTTGCAATTTTTTTTTCTTCTTTCTAGCACACCATCTGGTTTCCTACATAGGTGAAACCATATTGCATATTTATACCCACTTTCATACCAGTGCTTATTCTGAAGCTGTTCAATACCAAATCTCTATGAACTCTCCTTATTTCGCACTTCAGTATCCTGCTTTCTTCATCCTTCTCTGTGTTTCTCTATAATGCTCTATAGAAAATAGAAATAATGTCTATCATGTAGATCAAGGCTCATCATGGATAGCCTATAGCTAATATTCACACACACATTCTTCATATATTCTCTTACTCACCTTCCTATCACTACCTTTTTTATCAACTCCTTTTGGTGTAATCATTGCACGTACTGAGATTTGTATGAACTGACATATGCAATTAAATTTTACTGTGAATACAAGAAGTGCTGGAGCAAATTTATGTTTACTAGAATTGTGTAGAACTGACAAAAAACAAGGAATACCAGCAAAACATGTAAATGATCATCAGCTTTGTTGCAAAAAAGATTTGTAAATGAACCAGAACTTTTAAACTCTGGTTCTCTTCCTTAGTTTTGTTTTTTTTCCTCAAGAAAACTGAGAACAACCAATTTGCCTTTTTCCCCAGTATAAAGCACAATCTTATAAACAAAAGTTTGTAACAGTCAGCAAAACATCAGCCTCTGCATTTGAACAGAGGCTATAAATGAAAGTTGAAATATACTCTTCACTCAATGTCTTACTTACATGCTTACTTACTTAACTTATGTCTTACTTACATAATTACATGAACTTAGTGTTAAAGTTGGATTTGTAAATCAACAGAAGGAGAAAATAAAACACCTGTTATTTGCTGATCATCTGTGCATTCTCTAAAACACATCGGTCTGATAATATGTTTTGGGAAGGCTGAAGGTGTGAAGTCTGATAATATGCTTTATATATTTAGTTACCAGCTGATACATTGATTTCTATAATTTAGGTAAGTGGTTGGGTAATATTTGTGGTAGTTGTTTTAATGGCTTGTCATGGAGCAAAGATCTGCTGAAAAAATAGAAATGTATCTGTAATAAAACATATAATATTTCTATTAGTATTTGTGCTCTTTT
Source organism: Grantiella picta (assembly GCA_013397955.1). Classification (NCBI taxonomy): domain Eukaryota; kingdom Metazoa; phylum Chordata; class Aves; order Passeriformes; family Meliphagidae; genus Grantiella; species Grantiella picta. The sequence continues at coordinate 151,823 of VZRM01003495.1, forward strand.
GAAGTTTCTAAAAATGTATAAATTGTACTGCTAAAAGACAATATTACAGTAGACTGTTAGGAGCATATCTGCAGGGAAGAGTATATGTTCATGCATGTGTGTAGTCATCTTAATGGAAGTGAAGCAAAAATAATCAGGTAAACAGGTTATGGTTCATTAATAATTGTCAAGTAAAGTAGAAAAAAAAGGAAAAATAAGAATTCAGACACTTCCTCAACTGAATTCATCCTGGTCTCTAAAATAAAATTCACTAAATTACAGAGTGGCTGAGTTTTGAAGAATTCTCTGGAGATGGCCATTTGCTCAAATAGGGCCACATAGAGAAGGTTGTCCAGGACATCTTAAAATTACCAGGGAAGGTGACTCCACAGCCTCTCTAGGTAAATTGTGCCAGTGCTTGGTCTCTTATCTCCATGAAGAAAGTTTCCTTCTGTTCAACATCACCCTCCTGTGTTTTGGTTTGTGCTCAATACCTCAGGTCCTGTCATTTCAAGAGATACCTTTTTCAAGAATCTGTTTCTGCCTTCTTTACAGATTCACTTCAGATATTGGTACACCTTGATGAGATCTGCCCTGAGCCTTCTCTTCTCAGGTCTAAACAGTCCCAGCTCTCTCAGCGTCTTGTCCTATGGGAGAAGATCCAGGTCCTTCATCACTGATGTGGTTCTTTGCAAGTAGAAATAGAAATGATAGTCTAGCAGTTTTGCAGTACAGAACTGAACACTGTACTCCAGTGGGGGCCTTAGGATTGCTGAGAAGGAAAGGATGATCTCCTTTGACCTGTACTCAGGACTCCTCCTTCTGCAGTCCAGAATGCTGATGGCCTTCTTTGCCATAAGGGCACAGGGCTGGCACAGGCCCAACCTACTGTCTGTTGTTTGCTCCCAGAAAGTCCATTTTGCAAATCTTCCACCATGCACTGATGCATTGAGTTATTCCTCTCCAGATGAAGGACTTTGCATTTTCCTTTGCTGAACTGTCTACTTTTCAACTATTTTCAGAGCTGAGCTGTGTCACCCCCAGAAATTCTCTGTAAGGGCCTTGCAGGCTGAAGGGCGTCAGTGTCTCTGTCGCGGGAGAAGTCATTGCAGGATGAAGGGTAAGAGTGTTTAAGGGTACTCAAACATTTCTGAAGGATATTGTTCAGGGCTTTGTGCAAATATTTGAGACTCATCCTAGGATGCCTAGGAGAAGACCAAAGATAGAACAGGTGGGTGTTTCTGGATGTTGGAGGAAGCAGTGTGGAAAGAGAAAAAGAAAATCATGGGCTCATGGGAAAATTCCATTTAGAGAGGATGCCAGGAGGTCCCCTAGTGAAGCCTCCTGCTGAAAACAACATCAGAAAGTACGACAATGTGGTTCAGGGCTCTCTAAAGCCTTTTCTGGAGAAGCCTCAGGGAAGCAGACAACATAGTCTCTCCAGGCACTTTGCGCCTCTCTGGACTGTCCCCATAGGGATGATGGTTGCCATTTCTCTCCAGTGTAAACCTGTCTTGTTTCAGGTGAGGTCCACTGCTTCTCATCCTACCATCATGCACTGCTGTGGAGAACCTGGCTCCATCTTCTCAATATGCAAGCTGTAGACCTGCTGCAAAGATCTGCTCTGGGCCCTCACCTGGGCAGCTTTCCTCTGAAAAGCCACTTCCATGCTATTCAGATTCATTGTATACCTGCACGATTCGCAGGGCATGGTCCTTTGCTGCTTGCCTTGCTTCAGGGCACCCTCCTCATAGGTGCTTCGGTACATCTGACTGAGAATGAAGGAGATGGGCTGTACCTGGATCGGACCAAACAGCTACAAGAGACGTGGATCTCACCATATTCAGGCAGAGTAGAGTATTCAGGAAGAGAGCACTGCCAGGACAGCATGCATGCAGCTTAGCTATGTGTATGAAACCAACAACTGCTGGAAATAACACTGAAATTAATTTTATGCTGTTTAAGCTTTAAAAATGAAAGTTTACAGTGGTAAAGAATTTTCAATATTCTTCTTAAAGTTCAAAGCCTTACCAATGAGATGGTGAGGCGCTCTGTATGCTGAGAGAACAATCCTCAATAAAATTGTTAGTGATCTGGTTTCAATGGAATTAGGGTACGATTCCTTTCTCAAGTTTCTTTACTGAAAGTTCTTGTTGACTTGTGTATGTGTGTAGGCTGAGAAGGCAGATGTGACCATCCAAATTGAAGGCCAGGTGATTTCTTTGGACTACAAATGTGTTAACAAAACACTGAGGTTCTGTTTCCTTACAGAAAGAAAATGGAAACATGATAGCTTTTTCACCTGTTTCAGGTTTTATTTAAATCCTTCCACAAACCTGGTTATGAATGTAATGTTCTTGCTTATATTTTATCTTCCACATTGTCTCTTAGCTTAATCCTTTTTTTCTCACCTTTTTTTTTTAATTACCTTTTCCTTGTTTTTGGGGGTTTTTTTTGGTGTTTTTTGAGTTTTTTTGCGAATGTGAAGAAATGACAAAGCAAGCTTAAATGTAGAAGAAAAGGTCAGTAGACAATATTTTAGGCACCTAGCTTCAAAACTCAGTTGTCATGTAAATTTATAACTTTTTTTCTCTGATTCTGATTTATTCCCAGCTAAAATTTTGTATCACTGAAGCTTCATAGATGTTTTTCCATCTGCTGCTGAGTATGCTTATAGTAGCTTACCAGCAGTTTATTAGGGCCATCTTCGCATTTTTTCCTAGCCAGTAGGCATGCTTGAAGTTGTTTGAAATGCTATCCCTTCTCTCTTCCCCTTTGTAAGGCAAAACTAGTTGGACAAGGACTTTTTTGTTCTGCTGGTACTACCTGCTGTTATTTCACAGATGACTAGCTATAACACACATAATATGATGAAGACTTCATCTTACATTTTCTTTACATATTCAAGTATTTAAGCCTTTTTTTTTGCTTGTCGCTTTGGAAGGGCTCTAACTGGAAAATAGGATATTGTGAATATGTATGAGACTCCCTTACCCAAACTAATTTAAGCTAATTCAGGAAAAGCAGATGGTTTCTTCACCTGTGCATCACAAGCAGTCTGACTGTGTGCTTATTCCTTACACTGACAACAAGACTGCCACGGTACTCTTGTGGCCTCATTTCTAGATCCAAGTCAGGCAAGACAGTGTCGAGGCATTGAGCTGATCCAAACTAAGACGTGACACTTCAAGGTACAGATGTGCAGCTGTGTGCCCTGACAGCTTTGGAAGTCAAGCAATGAAGTACCTCTGGAATTTAGGCAGAGTACTTGATGGCTTGGCAGATGTTTTTCGATGTCATTTAAAGACTGGGATGACTCACATTTCTCAGCTTCCATTGCATGCAACTAAGTCCACTTTTGGGTCTAGCCTAGATGCCAAACTCCATGTTAGGAATCCTATACAAGAATAGTTTCATAAACTGTGATGAAGAAAGGACTATATGACTACCTTGCAAATATTAGTAATAACCATGCTAGGTGATTATAAGGACTTTTCTAGATCACATTCTTAGCAATCTATTTCTCTATGGGTGGTGTAAATTCAGTCCAGCATCAGTCATCCTTTTAGTTACTTCATACAAGATACAGCATAAAACCAGCCTTGCAGTTTAATCCCCAGCTTGAAGCCCAGGCTTCAAATAGGTAGCTGTACTGAAACAAATTTTTCTGACATGCCTTGCCTTAAGTATCATGACATGCCTTAAGTATTTATCCTGATTAGCCGTGTTTGTTAATGTTTGTTAATGTTCTATGATCATAATTTTTCTGGTCTTGTAAATTTTAATTTTGAACCCCCTGATAATGTAAATAAAAGGTGGATATGATATTTCACCAGTGTAAATTAATAAGTAAAGTATGTTCAGGGTTTTCAAGAGGATCATGTTCAAAATATCATTGCAAAGTGCTAAATTTATTCCAATTCTATTTGTGTGAGTAATGGGAGTAAGGATATTGTGCATAAGTCTTAATTAATTTGCCTGTAAACTGTTATAAATCAATCAAGAGTCAGGAGAAATCATTGATAGTGTAACCAAAAAGTAGTTCTGAAGCTAAGTAACTGTTTAAATTCCTAGGTGAAACAACTGTAATTTCTTTTCTCAGACTTATTATCCTTTTACAGTGCTTTTCCACTCAGTCATGCCAATGTACACAGGTACCTATGCAGAAGATAACATATTCTACCTTTGTTAACATAAATAGAACCTAGTAGTTCATCTGAAATCTTACAGGTTCATCAACACAAACTGTCATTGTGCCAACAAAATATATTGGATTGCATGTTCACTTTGTAACTGCAGCTATACATTCGTAAATATTTAAATTATTTACTACGGCTACAAAAGTAGTTTTAGAATCCTTGCAGACAACACCTTTATCATCAAGTCTTTTCAACATGGGGATGGACCAGATTGAAATTCATATGCTTTTTTAGTAAAAGACAAGTAGATTTTTATTTTGATGCACATTTTTGGAATATCAGTTTTTGATATTGTGGGTCAAAGAGCTAGCTCAATTTCTCAGAATAATTATATCCTTCTTTCAACATCTGCAATGGTCAGGCTTAAGAAGCCAATGACTTTCCGCACACTGGTAGATGATGTTAGTAAATAAATAAATACCACAAAAAAAGATTTCAATTTTTTCCATATTATGCATTTTACTTCTTTGTGTTTCTTAAGTAATGTTGCCACATTTTCAATAGGCTACATAGAACAGATATTTAGCATGACTGAACATGCAAAATTACTAGATTCTGGGTGTTTTTCACAATGCATGAAACAGCTCACTTTTACTTGATTGAGTTTCTGCATTACAGTTTTAGTCTTCCTGTACTACCAATTCCTGCAGGTTAAATCCATTTAGAAGAAATCCACAGAGAATGCAAAAGGTACATCTGTGCTGGGGTCCTTGTAGAGAGGAGAGAACACAAAGCTGTATGTATCTGAAGTTTGAGCACTTGCTGAATTAATAACTGCCACACCCTGCTGTCCTCATGGAAGAGGTGTCACTTCTAAGAGTCATACAAGACTAAAACCCTGTTTGAGCATTGCTGGTCACTGAAAGTCTCTAATTCAAGTTATGGAGTCATAGAATCACTGAGGTTGGGAAGATCATCAATTCCAACAGCCAACCTAGCACCACCACCGTGTTCACCATTAAATGTTAAAAGTGAAGTACATCCAGGGTGGAGATAAAATCTGTGATGTGTTTTCATAGAATGAAAATAAAATAATAAAATCAGAAATATATTAAGTGATTTCCAAAAATCAATAAAAATAAAAAAGTGGATCTGGTCTGTGCTTTCGTTAATTAAAATCTCATGGCACATTAAATGAGTGCAGAAATAGAGCATATCAGTACAGTCCATTTGTGTCAACAAAGGTATCTGATTTGTGCCATCTGAGAAACATTTTAGATTAATTCATTTAGTTTTGAAAGATCTCTTTAAAAATCAATTAACTGTCAGTGGAAAAATGACTTGGAACTTTTGCTCTTCTAAATGTCTCCATCCATTAATGTCTAGTTAAGCTTTGCATTTTAGCGTACATATACCCTCACACAATGCTAGAAGACCTGATGATTAAATCACGTTGGAGATAAAGGCACAATTCTCTTAGGGGAATCAACCTGGGTTTTACATATGTCACAAACTGGTGTAAAACCACACTGTTTGCAGTGAAAGTGGCGTTGTCTTCCCTAGCCTTACACTTCTGAAGTCCCATAGGCATGGATATTACTAAGCATGCTCAAGATAATAATGTTTAACTCAAGCAAATGGAAGAGTATCTTTATACCCCCCAGTAAATATTGAGCTCAGTCTACTTTATAGATTACTTATAGCCCAATGCATCTTTGTTAGATGGCCCAACAAGGGAGATGCACAAGCATCTAATTTGTGAATCATGATAAAATTGGGAAGTTAAGCTATTTAGTATTTTACAAACATTTCAGGCATACTTATATGCCATTCATTACAAATACTTCCATATCTGGGTGTCAACATTGTGAGGTTTTTTAGGATTTCAGCTTGTGATTTTTGTATTTGTTGTGTGTCATTTAGACAATTAAACCTCAGCTAAATTCTTTCTGTTGACTTGGCTGGTGTAATTTACTGGAAAAGAAAACAGAGATTGTTGTTATTATTAGAAGTTGCAAGTGAAGAAAGACAGAGAGTAGTTTTTGTGGACATAAACCATAAATGCATGTCAACTGTTACTCTGTGAATAATACTTTGCATTTCAAGCTAAATATTAAATGTACATTTAAAAATGAAATTATCTCCATCTTTATGACTAATGTGTTAGAGCATTTATAGTCCTTTTGTGCTGCTTTTCTGACCTGTCTTTAGTCAGTTTTACAAGCAACTGATGAGATGTCAGTCTTTGTCAACCCAGAAATAAGATGGTTGTTGACACTGGGGTTTTCTCATTGATTAAATTGTTATGGTGTATTCACAGCCTAAATGCTGCCTTCTGGTCACTGTCCTTTTCTTGTGTGGAAAATGACCTTTGTGAATAATTGCATGCCCCAGATGTGTCAAAATGAGGAGGATGCAGCAATCCAAAGTGATAACACCAGAGAAAGTATTTGTCCACTAATTATCTTGTAAACATGGGGGAGGAGCAAAAAAGAACCAGAAATATTTTTTTTGCCATTTTATCATGGAAAGGTAATTTAAGGTCCATTTAAGAAATTTTATTTTTACTTTGTATTTTACTTTGGCATATTTTAACGATTGCCTTGTGTTGCTTGCAAGGAAAAGTCTAAGTAATTTTTAGGTCCAGTCACTTCAACAGTAAGTCTGTTTTTAAACTATTTGTATGCTTCTATTTGTGAGGCTATCAAAGGGTTCTAGGAAATTTATAATTTTAGGACTACTATATTTTATGCCAATATGGAAACATCTCTAAGTGTCATTATTTTGAGTGGGAATTTCTGGAATGTATTGTATTCTGGCTGCACTCCAGCATCCTTCAATTTATCATCTGTCCTGTAGGACTTAAGTGGGATATAGGTGAAATGATGTAACACTTCTTCCTTTACATTGCTGAATTATCCACACTAAGAACCGAGCAAAACTTTGCAACTAATAATTCTTCTCTGAAAATAATTTACCTGATGCAATTAAAGACTTTCCTTGCGACTTTGTTGACTAAACAGAAACTCCAGAAAAATAAAGCAGATGGGTCGGTTGGAAGGCTTGCCTGAATGTTTGTTTTTCTGCCTACTCACATACCGCTCCAATGACTGACACGTGGTTTTCCTGGCTCCCTGAAATCCCACCTGTCTGGGTGTGGGCTGCCCAAGTGCCTGTGAGTTTTGGCTAACTTATAGTACAACTGGTAGTATACAGGAATGCCACAGCTCCATGAACAACCTAGGGTGCATGGTTTCCTGGGCAGACCATTTCTTGGCTATGTATTTTTCTGGATCTCTGCTCAGAAAATAGGCATGGTCCCAGTTCTGCAAGCTAGTTGGGCAGATCTAGATTGCTGGCCTGCAAAAGACAGAAAAATGGATTCTGCCTTCTCTGAAATAAGTTTTTCTCAAAATATTATTTTTGTTAAAAATTCATCTCTTGCCTTCTTCATTCTGATTCAAAATGAAAAAAATGCATTAAATTTTAAAATTCCTACAGGGTGAAAACTCAAATTCTGGACTCAAGTAACATTTTAACAAATAAAGAAATTGATTAAAATAGGCAAAAACTAGAAACAAATAAGTAATCAAATCAGGTGAAAATTAAAGGCATTTTTATTTAGGAAAGGGAATTACAACTACTCCTATAAATGTGGAGGAAAATTCAGAGTTGTAACCTAACTGTAACTGCAGAGTCACCTGATAACCATGTACTGACTGTTCACAGGTCTTCCATTTTGTGACTTCTCCAGAAGATTATATATTCATTCCACTCAATCATATCAGAACAGAGTTTTTTTATGCAGCAGTGAAGTAGAAGAATATCTAAGAACAATTTCCTGATATGCACACAGTACCTCTGCTTCTACATACCGCAGGTGCAGATACACATGCCACTGTCACAAGAATCAAACACCAGTAATTTTTTCTGTTTTTTCATATATTCAAGGCCAGGATCAATGTTTACTTCTGAAAGGATGATATAGGTCACAGAACATCCTGAGAAATTACCTTATTCAGAATTCAAGACAGAAAACAAACCTCCATCTTATTTTGGAGTATCATCTGCTTGGAAGATACACAGTAAAACTAACATTGTGCAAAACCTGTTCCTGACTCCTATTATTTACTTGAATAATTTAATTGGATGAAAGGAATATGTCATAAAGCAAATGAATGACAAAAGGTATTAAAGAATGTTTTTATTTTTTGTTTATCTGATTGCTGGCTATGGAGTTAAAACACCAAAACAATTAAAAGTTGACATATTGCCTCACTGATTTTTTATTTCATGGTCCAGTGAGTGAGGAAGCGCATTCAGTCAATCAAGCAGAAATTATAACGCCATGTAGATGCTATCGTATTTGGTTTTTCTAGGATTACTGCTTTTCTATTTAGTCTTTGGGGCGTATGGAAGAATTCACACAGTTTTTATCTCTGTGAAATGGAAGAGTTATACTGATGAAAAAACTCTAACACATTCTAGTGGATAGGGCTGCTTAGGCCTCTTCACCTGCAGAACATTTTCTGATGCTGACCTGACTCCCAGAGATGACAAAGACTTGTTGTTCCCAGATTTGTTGCTGCTAAACTTGCCCTTACAACCCTAACAAATACTTAGTAGTGGAATGAGGGGCTAGAGGATATGGGGACGGAGGGAGTGGGATTCAGCACTTCATGTTCTAAGGCTGACACCAGCTTAAGGCTTCAAACTGCTGAGAAGACAGCAGTCATGACCTTGATCTCTCAGCAAAAAGTGGCACTAATATCACAGTAGTTCTGTACTCCTGACGTGATCTGACAGGGAATTCAGTCAACAGTCATCATAAATGGGAACTGCAGCAGAGCACTGAGTCCAGGGTACCAGAATGAGTAACTCCACAGTGTCTTGACAAAATTTGCCATCCAAGTAACACTATAATTAATCAGGGATGCACCTAAGGAATAGAACACCTACATAATAGACATTCACAGGTGTATTTGGACTTGATTGTTATTCAGTAGGAAGTTTTAAGGGCCTAAATTTCCCCTTCTTAAGCCTGATATGCCTAGATCAGATTCAGTCATCTGTTTACTCAAATTAAATGACAGCACTCAGATACAAATAATCCAGAAGAAAACTGTTAAGCCTTGTCAGGAAAAAAAAGCGCTGAGGAAAAAGGATGAGTTTATACACAGAGATGTAATTGATGGGAGGAGGGGGAAAGCACACCTTAATTTTAAACAATAACCAAGTAATTCAAATATTGTGAAGAAAAATAGGTTTATTGGCGTGTTTAGAGTTTATATGTAAAGGTCAGACTACCTCTACCCTTGTGAAGATCTCTATAATCACTTCTGTAGCAAATATACTGTTTGTCCATCTTCTGGGGGCAGATTGTATATTATTCTTAAAGCATAATTAAATGGAATGGTACTTTGACAAACACTTAGAAAATATCGGTGAATATTATTTTCTGGAAGTTGTATAGAATATGGATATAACTAATGCTAGTCTTGTTTTCATTTGAACATTAAAATACTGAAGTCATCTAACCTCTCCTTGGTAGAAAATGATGTTGTATGACTCAAATTTTACTTTGGTTCTGCATTTACAACTTTCATAGCAGTCATTTGGTTTTAGAAGTCATTTATGGGAGTCTTAAAAGGCTAAAAGCTTTTCTTGCTGATGATGTACATATTCTGCACATAGATTATTTACATGTGAAATGCTGCCTCAAATACACTTAATTGTATTCTTTCAGAAAAATGTGTATTGGACTTCTGTGACTGAGGAAGACTTAAAAATATTTGTGTTCTCATTTGCACTGCTGCAATTTGGCCTCTGCTTTAGCAGTAATGCTTTAGAAATTATATGGAAGCAATTCATTCTTTCCTCTTTCTGCGCATTTAAATACAGTCTGGAGGTTCTAATTCATGTTCCTCCCTATCAGTATTTCACTAAATTTCACTAAATTTAAATGCTGCATTAGCACCAATGTGCTTTTAGCACATTTCTACTTCAAGAATAGAAGAGCTAAAGTGTTTTGGTGAATCCCAGGTACAACACTACAGACTCAGTAAGTTACTGTATTTCATAGAGGTTAAGAATAATGCTTCTGGTTTTCAAAGGAGACTGGTTTTTAGTCTTCCAATAGTATCTCTACTGATATCTATTTTATTACTACATCATTTCTTAAATGCTGCTGGTTTAGTCCAGCATTTATTTTATCCCTTAATCCTATAATAAATGAAACAAGACATGTTCTTCAGAAATTATTTTTATGAGAATAAGCTCTGGTTCTAGAATATTTCAGAGCAGTGTTTCTGCTTTGATTATTTTTATATCATATCTGAACCAACTATAATCTCATCTATATCACAATTCAAAGAAGTCTTGATCATAATATTTTTCTTAAGAATGAATTTGTTTTCCTCCTCAGAAGTGTATAAATCAGCTGGGGGTAAGAAAATCTTAAGTCATAGCTCATTCCTAGAGGCATATTGAACTGATTGCAATATCTCTTGTCATACCAACAAAGAATGAAAGCAAAAAAGGAAAAGGTGGTATCCTAAAGGAGGTGGGAGTAAGATGGAGTATATAGATGAGAAAACGCTCTTTATTCTGAGGGTCAAATTTTACCTCCAAACACATTTATTGGTCTACATAAAAAATAAATACCGCTAAAAAAGTGAAACAAAAGCAATAACAGCAAATATAATAACAGAGTAATCCAAAATTGTAAAGATGTGAATTTAGCACTTGAGATGCTAACATGATTGAGTAAATTTTTAGGCTGCATTTAGCTTATGGAGTACAGGTTGCCCAGTCTCATCTATTGTCAAGTAAATGAATAGATTTCTTCATAAGGAAGTCGCTTGTGACATGTGGGTCTTCTGTATTTAGGTGACTATTGTTCCTGCAGGGTGACTATTGTTCCTGACTATTGTCTAACCTAGAGTCCTGTGAATTATATTTTTTCCCCCTACAGAGGACATTGGTCCCTTTGAGAAATAAAATCTTTCAAATCCCCCTCATAATGGGAAAACTTTGAGAGTTAGAGGGATAGTACAGCAAACTTTAGATGACAAGCTTAGTCAGAACAAATGGCATAAATCCCTCCTTTTCATTACCTTTGAGTTTTCTTGCTCATGGGTCTATGCCATTTGACTATTCTCACTACAACTTTGTGACATGTGTTCCCTGCTCCTATTACCATGCTGACAGGTATCTCTGCTAAAAGTCATGTAGGGCAGTATCTGTGAATAAGAAACTAGCTGATAACATGGTAACCAAAGAAAAGCAAGTGTTCTCTCACTGCACAGGAAAAGCAGAAGCATTTGGCTGAATTGACAGCTACAGTCTGCATCCAACTTTTAGAACTTCAAGGGACTCAATAAAGTGCTAAACTGTTGTACAACAAATATGGATATCTATGAAAAGCATCTCTCCTTTTTCAATCACGTATATTTATTAAAGTACATTAAAAACTCAGGAAAATATTTAAAAGACACTGTTCACAAATAAGCAGAATGAATCCTTTCTACAAATAAGAAAAAGTAGTACTATCTGAGATACAAAATGGGAATGCCATGCTATACGAGCAGTTTCAGAGAGAGAGAGGAAATCTGTGGTGGCTTAACAGTGAGCCCTGTGGCTTCTGACAGAGTCAGTTAAAACAAAAGAGGCAAATGTTATTTTATCACTACGAGGCATTGGCACAAAAAGTAAATTCAGCTAATTTAAGCTTCTGCTGGATATTCAACAATGTACATTATAAATGTAAGTATATATAATGTCCTAGAGACAAGATCTTCAGAACAATTTAGTGCAAATCATAAAACAAGCAAATGGCATATCTGGAAGGTATCCTCCTGTAAAATGCAGTTCAGGATGATATTTATTGATCCCTAATTTAGTTTAGTTTCCATAATTACTTCAGTGTTGTATTACCCTATTTCATCTTTACAGAATGTGCCATAGTCTCACTCCTGTTTTTGCTAAGGTATCGTTAATTTACTGTGTCCATAAAAATGGAAACAGAGGGCAGTAGTGATGTAATTTTTTTTTCTAGAAGGAGAAATATAAAGAGATTAAAGAGAACAGATTGAATTTGTCTCCTCCTTACCACAGAAATCATATGGAAAAGGGCTATTTTCACTCACAGTTGAAAAATTATCTGGAGTCACAATACCTGATTATCAAATAAGAGCAACTGATCTCAAGCTTCTTCTGTTTCTTGTCATTTACCATTTGCTTAATTAATCACATTTTTTGCAGATTCTGAACTTAAAAAAATTATATAAACGCAAGCTGATATTCAGGATATCTACTGTAACATAGTAAAATATCAGTAAAAATGTAAATAGCTCTCTTCTGTCTCTTGTGACACACATCAAAATAATGTAATCAATGCTGTCATAAAATGCTTAGTAGAATCACTGTGATTAAAAGTTAATTCATAAGAATAGGAGACCAATTATTTTTTCATTCTAACTCACCAAGAATTAGATTAAACAATAAGACAATATTTCTGAAGCATAAAAGTGAAATTCATCAGTAAAACTTTTTTCCCTATAGTACTTCTAACAGTAATTTTAAAATCAGTCAAAATCTTTCTTTTATGACACAATTTCTTAAAATTATATCTCTGTATTTTGAAAGCAAAGGGGAAATATGCTTTTATAAATATTTTTGGTAATTTAATATTATCAAATGTTGTTAAATTCTTCTCTACCCCTCTGTTTTGTTCTATTTTTCTGAGGATATATGAGAATTTGGAAGGTATCATTTGCAAACTTTGGGTATTGCAATTTAACACTGCACTGGAGCATAATCTCAGAAAAGTTTAAAAAGCTGTATATACAAAAATGCATATTTTTAAATGTGACTTGAGATTTGCTATTTATATCCTTACAGATTAAATCTTATAAGATACATGAAATAAATATTTCTTGATTATGTCAAGTTGGACTAATATTACAAGCACTTTTAAGTACTTTGAGAGCCTGTGGTTATCCAAAACTAAGCAGAACTTCTGGATAATTGATGAAGCGTCAAAATACTGAAAACGAGGTTCTCTAACCCAGTGGTAAATAGTGGATAGAAAGTGAGGTTTTCTGCTCCTGGGGAGGCGGCAGGACCCCGAAACCTCATGAAAAGAGGGTCGCCACTCTTGATGAGAACTCCCACGCAGTCTGGGCCCGTCAGGGCCAGGCTGCCGAGAGCACGCGGGACCACGCAGCATGGCATGAAGCTCAAGCGACAGAAACTCTCCAGGAAACCTAGGTGAGGTGAAAGAACATACCGGACACTCCAGTCTCCCAGGGAGGTTTATTCGGGTCTTTGGGGGGGGTTGCAGGGAAGGGGAAAGGGGGAGGAAAGTGGGGGAGGGTCTAAGGGGCTGGTAGCTCGAAGACAGTGACAGCTGGGCTCATACAGGCATCGGCTTATAAGGGAAGGGAAGGGGGCAGGGATTGGCTCTGCAGAGCCAGTCCCAGAAGGTCTGAGGGGGAGAAAGGCAGGGGAACACGCCAATAGATTTCTGATAAGGCAGGGCGCATATTTCAAAAAGAGCCAATAACATACAGAGCAAGGGAACAAAGGAAAAGCCTCGTGGAACCCTGCAGAACCACACTGCAACAGGAAAGGTCACTGGTTTGAAGATAAAATAGATTGAAATGAATAGAAATAACCTTTATGATGCTGAAAAGCTTGATTATTGAGATTGTGAGTCACAATTCTTTCCAGAAGCTATGTAATGAAGATTAATAAAAGCGGCAGGTGCAAGTCCTGGTTTTTGAAATTTGAAATACAAGGCGACATGTGAGAGCTGAATAATAATAAAAATATAATTTGGAAAAGGAAGAAATGCATTTAAATCTTCTCTTTCCTACTCAAAATCTCAAGATGTAATATAAAAATTGCCTATTATTAAAGAAATGTTTTATGTCTTTCCATTTTTACGTGGATAGATATTTTTTAAAAGGCTCACCGCTATGAGAAAGAAAATTAAGCATATCTGTCCACCTAAAAAATTCTTTTTGTTTGAGGGATGATTTTTACTAACAGAAATCTGCAGGAAGGGTGTTACTGCTTTGTACAGTGGCTAGAGCTCTTTTCCTTTCTGTTATTTCTGGTTTAGATTAATGTTCAAGTATCTGTTTTTCTTGGATCAGGCAAAGAAGACTGTTAAAGGCAGCTTGGGCAAAACAAATAACCTATGCACGTAAAGCCAAAAACTTCTGATGATCCATGTTTCTTGAGTGACTGGATATGTTCTGATAATTTGATTGGAGGATTTGTTGTCAGTGGGAAAGTTTGTAGTTGCCTCCAGATAAATTTAAAATACATGCTCTTGTTAGTAAAGAGGAAGAGCTAGTTTAAAACATCCAGATTTTGACAGGTTGGCAGGAAAGAAAACTTTATATTGTGGTGTCTTTAAAATAGCTAGAGGGCAAGACAGAAACTATTCCAAGTCACATTGATAGAAACTCAAGAGAATGAATTAGGGCAATTTTTGCTCTCCTTTACACCAACATAAATCTGGAGTGACTCCACTGAAACAGATAGCTAATCCCAGGATAATCAAATATAATTTCTTCCTTTTATTATTACTGTAGCTAGAAAATAAGTGATAATAACTGCTGTAAGTTATAATTTTGTGACCTAACGAATTTGTTCAGGGTTTTCCTTTAGAGCAGAATTTATTGATAATGTGCCTCTAGCTATTATAATAGATTAGCTGCACTTTTAAACTCCTTTCTTCATCAGGCCACTTTTCATTCAACCTTACAGCTAATTCTTTTGTTATCTCAAGCCGGATTTCATTGTTATAGGGCAACACTGAGGCACCAGCTGACACAGCCCTTTCTCCAAGTCTGGGCTACAAGACAGTCTCTGTGAAGAAGGCTGTCTGTGCATATGACTTCAGGGTATGATCCAGCCCCATGTTTTTGTTGTTTAGGTTATACAATGTTCACTATCCAGTTTTCACAGCACATAAGAGACATGACACCTGCCCCAAGCAGTTTGCAATCTAAAATTAGATAAGCTACAGTGAGTAACAAGTTATGATTTTTGTTATGGTATAAAAAACGGTGGTCTTGTGGAAAAAGAGATGGAAAAAAAGAAGCTGTTACAATAAGTTTGCATGAATTTTCAGCTTCTAGATCAATTGTAGTTGTAGGCATTGTATTAGCTAGTCAAAGGACTTCCAACTGCTAAGATAATTTGTCTGAACTAGAGATTGTAAATGCAAAATAAAGAGCACAAGAGAATGCTAGAACAAGATACCATTGAGATGTGCAATTTATCAGAACTGTTGAATCATTGTAATTATTGTGGAGAACATGGTATAGTTTTGACTGATGTAGCTGCATAGCATTAAGATGACGGATAATTTAGGAAATATAGTACCCTGCAATAAAGAGGATTCAACTTAATCCGGGGTCAGTGGGGTTTTTCATTTGATGTTCCATAAAGCAACTACTCTCTAGCGCATTCCAAACTTTTTGCAATGAGATCTTAAGTGGTTTGCTAGAGACAGAATATCAGAGGGAGATGGACAAAAGATCTATATTTTTAGTGTCTACTTTGAAATTGGAATTGGCAGATATGCCAGTAGTAAATTTTGCCTGTCCGGTATTTGTACAGTACTTTGGCTATGTAAATCAGTGGTGTGTGTGTGTGCACAATGACGTATTCACTTTGTTCTTCAGTTAGAGATAAGAAAAACAAACAAACGAAAAATAGAAGTACAATAGCTCTAAGTGACCCACATGGTACATTAATCTTGACTCCTACATCAAATTTTGCATGTTAGAAATCTGTTCAGTTCATATGCCAACAACTCTGAACATGTGAAAGAACTGATGATCAGCATAACAGGAGGATAAGCTGCCAGTGTACTTTCTCCTGCAGTTCAGATTCTCCAATAGTCTATGATATCTGTTGCAAAGACTCTTTGCTATGGAAGGTTACCTCTGTCCTGAGGCCAAACTGCAAATGTCCACTTCAACTCAGTTTCAAGGCTATTTTGAAAGAGTTGAAAGCAATAGAATATTCTACTAACCCAGGATGAACCCCGTTTACTTAGTTTATCAGTAGTAATAATATGCCTGGTAAAACCAAATAGAAAGTATGTGATTTTATAATCCCTATTTCTGTTTTTTTATTAATTCAATTACTGATTTTTCAGGAACTTTTCTTTTCCTGTAGAGCCCAAAGTCTGGAAGGTAGTAAAAGGACTTTTGTAACATTCAAAGTAAGCTTTTTTTTTTAGAAGAAGAAATAGATATAATTTTGAAATGGCAGTAACCTTTACTCTCTAGGTAATGGGAATAATGTAGGAGTTCATGGCCCAATGGAGGTGATGAATGAAGTAGATGTTATTGAAAAAGGACTGAAAGAGAAGCATGAGGAGATATATTTTGCTCTTCTCAAGAATCTCTAAGTTTTCTATTTTTCTGAATCAGACATGCACATCTCTCTGCTTCCTTGCCATTGCTTCTCCAATTAGAGACTTCATGTACAACTTGGAGATAAGTCTAATTGAAACTCTCAAAAACTTCATCTTCTGAAATCTCTGTGATCTTCATTCTTTTGGTAGTATATAAATAGGCTTAACCAGTATCTCTTCAGCTGTACAGCTGCTTATTTATTTATTACTCTTTCATTTCTGTTGCACTGCTTTTGTAAGATTTGATTTTAAACTAGTGTCTAACTAGAACAAACAATTATGCAAATGAAAAATTAGATCCTTCAACACTTCAGAGAACTGCTACAAATTTAATTGCTACAAGAAACCACAAAGAATCAGTTAATTCCAGAATAATTCAACATCTGTTAGCAAATTTAAAGAAGATACTGAATTTATTGTAGATCTGTAAATACTCAGCAACTTGGCAGGTAGTATTTCTATGGAGCAGAGAACAAAATAGAAAAAAGAATAGATGAACTTAATTTTTATGGGTAAGGGACATTGTTGCAGAATATATATACAAAATATGACAACTTTTGAGTCTCAGGAAGGCTTTGTTGTTGCTGTTCATATGTTTTTTAAGATTTTATTGCAACTTTTAAGCTCATTCCATTTGGTGTTACATATGGAATTGTCTGTGCTAAATTTGCTTTCTCAGTGATTCAGGTATCACGTTTCTCATATACTGCAGAAAACATCAGGCACTTTATTTCTATGGGATATTATAAAGAGTGTTACTGGCATCGCAGAGCCTCAGGAGAGAGCAGGAGATCTCATGGCAGGCTGCTGATCTCTACAAAGTTCAGTTTATGTTGCAAAGGATGACACATGAAACCTCTGTTCTGAAGTGTCATCTGAGCCTGCACAACTGCCAGATGACAGGCAGATGCATATTGTGTACAAATAGCTGAGAGGCAGGACTGCAAGGGAGGATCACTTGGGATCAGATGGTAATTCCTGAAACAGGTAATTTTTGAGGATTTGGTTTTAACTTTATGATTCCCAGTTTGCTTTCATCTTTGGGATGTAAAAGCTGGGACATTTAGTCTTTGAATTCTGAAATAAAAAATAAGCATTTTCAAATATTTAAAATTATATAAAAATATTTTTTTAACGGTTGATCTGGGAAAACCTTACGGCTAGTGACCATGGACAGATGTCCTTCATTCCTGTTAACATTGATGATTTGCTAATGTTACACACGACAATGCAAATGGCCATGTCCAGGTCACAGAGAGGGGGCAGAGCTTAGAGCCATGTGGGTGTGGCTAAATTGCTATTCTATTATGCAGAAAGGGAATGAGGATGCAAATGCTGCTACTGAGAATAGTTGTTGGCAGCACACAGCCCTTTACAAACCTCAAGAGGATTCACTGAAGCATCACTAGGGAACCAGAAGGATCAGTAAGATTAGAAAACTCTCAGCTTGAATTCATGATGTGCTGGGTATTTTTGTTCCACATTCCCTCCTACTCTTGGTGTTATCTACAGAAAAGTCATTTGCAGACAAATCTCTATGTTAATCTCATTGAATCAGACTGAAGATGAATTCTCAAAAAGGAAAGTCTTTACAGCAAAAAACTATTTAAAAAAAAAAAGAAACCAGGAGAATTTTAGCTCAAGGTCAGTTGTTCTCTGTTTGACAATGGTCAAGATTCTTTCATATATATCTCAAATATATGGTAAGGAACACAAGCTCTGATATAATTACATGTAACTATTAAAAAGGTGATTTTACTCTTTTTTTTTTTATTATTAGCCAGCTAGCTAAACCAATATTAGCTAGTTTTTGGTCATACTCTTGTTAGAAGACAAGGGTAAATAAATTGTATGCAGTAAAGACTCTTACAAGATAAACCTCTTTAAATGTTGGTTCTGTTTATTCCCATTCCATTTGCTCATTATGCATATGGAACATTTTTTCCATGGTAGTCTGTAGTCTCCAAACAAATTCTGAACATAGGTACAGTCATTTCAATGCAAGACAGAAATTGTCAACTGATATTCCCTTTATTCCTTTCAAAATGCTTTTTCTTTATGAGAAAATAAATAAAACAAAAAGTCTGCTGTAAAATACTTTGTTTAGGAAAGATGTCTGCTTAGACCTGCTTCTTAAGACATGAGAGAATAAGATACTTCCCAGATTATTTGTCAAAATTAACTGAAAAAACGAAGGTTTAGAGTGTGAAAATGGAATTTACCTTTGGAGTTAGGCTCTGATCGTGAAAGTAGATCATAAAAATCTGTGTATATTGACTGAAGAATCTTTCTTACCATGAAAAATTAAATTCCATTGAGTATCACCAAAATTTTGCAAATATTATCATATTCTTTTTTTTTAATATATATTTTTCCCAATATTTCCTGCTACAAAAGGTGACAAACCATTTTTTTATATCCTGTTTAAGAAGAATTTCCTCAAACTCAGGAAACTGGTTTTCATATTTTAGCTATTTATTTTACAGGATGACAGAAAAAAAACACTGTAGAATGATTTTTAGCTCCTTGTGGTGTATGACTTTCATAAATATTTAAAGAGCAAATTACCTGTCTCTTATAAAAAACTCGAAACGTTGTTGAAAATTACTTTCTATAAATTCTACTATTATGTATAATCTTAAGACCAGTAAAACCTTTCAGATATTGGAGGCTATAGTTTGATAAAAAGAGATAGAATTTGTCTTTTATCATACTTTTAGCTGAATACTGAATTAGGATAAAAGCACAAATAACCCCTGGCAATACAGAGTGCCATTGCAGATTCCTGTTGTATCACAAAGATGTGGGTTATTTTTTGCATAATAATTACTTGAGGCCTTTTCCTCATCTGGAAATC
The DNA here is from genome assembly GCA_013397955.1 of Grantiella picta. Lineage (NCBI taxonomy): Eukaryota > Metazoa > Chordata > Aves > Passeriformes > Meliphagidae > Grantiella > Grantiella picta. Next base: position 171,240 of record VZRM01003495.1, read on the forward strand.
TGAAACTGAGTATGTCAATATAGTGGTAGCCCATATGCACTGTCAAGCTTTCTGGGATGGACCTTTTGTTTCCCTCAGAATAATTTTTGTCCTGTGGCCCTGGATGTAAATCAAAAATAACATATCTCAGATCTTGTGTATTTACTGATTATACTGTAGAGCTTTTTTTTTCCCTTAGACTTAGCAGCTGGGACACTTTGACATGATTCTGAGCAAGAAGAAAACATCAGCTGGGTTGTAGAAAACAATCAGTTGCAAGTACATGAGGCATTGTTCAAGTTGTCCTATTCTTCTCCTTTTTTCTTAGCTAAATACATCTCACAGTCTTCATGTGCTTGACTGAAATTGAGGGGACAGGACCCCTGTCACATTAGGGAAGGGGGAATGTTAATCTCATTAAATCAAACTGAAGATGAACTCTTAAAATGGAAAGTCTTTAAAATGAAAAACTATTAAAAAATTGGTCCTGTGGTCCTGTGGCTGTATAGGGATTGTGAAAGGGAATTGCTGCCATTCTGTATCCTCTTCTTTCTGCTCCCCACTCTGCAAGCTCTTTGCTAAATCTCTTGCAATGACAAGTTCTAGGCAAACTTCCATTTTCAGGTGAGAGAAATACTACTTTTTCATATGGCAAAATTACAAAATGTTTGTAATCTTTCTAGGTGAGTCAGGGTTAAGCTATTTAACACTGAAGACATTCCTTTTTTCTGGGTTCATTTATTATTGCTGGGCTTGTGAGTTTGGAAAGTTATGGATTTCAAGTCTCCATGAACCACTGCATTGACTGAATATGGATCCCACACACTTCCTTCCAACAGGTAGGAAGGAGGTGTATAGACAAAATAGCTTCAACACAAGTTTCCTAGCAGATGCATGGAATAGTTCTGAGACCACAAATATGAAACCTTTTTGTTTCAGGGCAACAAAAGCACAGACAGTAAGTTAAAGACTGTAAAGTAGGATAACGTAAAGTAAATTTCTGTTATGTTCTCCCCCTAAACAAGGTAGTCCTTTCAACCCCCTATTTTCACTATGTGATTTTATCGTCATTATGCTGCTATATGATCCAGACTCGTCTGCAAGGATACCTGCTGTCTTTGGCATTTTTGCATGATATCACTTTCTCAAAATAGAACCCCAATCTTATTCTGGTTTTACATATCACAACCCCCCCGTCTGGATGTCCTCTGTTTCCAGTGTCCCATTACTGTGTTCCCTTATTTGAAAAAGCAAATCCCGACATAGGTTTCAGAATGAGGGAAGGGAATGGCTGATACTGCCAAGGCAAAGATAGTTACAATTTCCATAATCACAACAGGTGAATTTTGAAAATACAATCTAATCCATCTATTTGGTTCACTTTGTTGAATGTAGACATTTACAGCTTTATCTCAGGAAAATAAGTTGCCATTCAGACATCTATTTGCCTTAGTTTCTGGATTTTCTCCCAGATTTAAGATGATAATGGATTATGAGAAAAAAATGAGAGATTGTGTCTGCTGATTTGTTTTGTTTTGTTTCATTTGCTTTATTTCCATGCTGTTATCCAGAAAGCAGGAGACTGAATACTTCAACCATCTAATTTTCATGGTGTAATGTTTTAAGTGGTCCACAATGGCCAATGATTCATAATTCAAACTCTGCATTCTATGCTACTAAGGGTTCAGCAGCTCCGCATATAGTTGTCTTTGGAGACTATAAATTGAAGGAACAGATGCAGTGAAATAATCAGAAGTTCCTTGAGATTGAAGATTCTTTTCTAGCCCTCCATATATGGTCTGCAAGGAAAGGAAGAAAACTAGCTCCTAATGAAGCTGCGCATCCGCCAAATGCAGTTTATAACCTCTTGCTTAAGGCAAATTTTTCCCACACACCTGAAAGTTAGATAATACAATCACTGTTATAGAATTTGTTCCTAGAGAGATCTGGAAAAATACAAACCTGGACAGTGAAGAGCTGTACTTGATGAATTAACAGTAAACATGATAAAGGAAATAATCAATCGATATCTAAATAAATACAATATATTGAGGAAAAACAACCACAGATTTTCTACAGGGAAATCATGCTCTGCAATGGTTTTTGAATTCTTTGAGGCAATCATGGAGGTTAGATGACCTGGGTTGATAGCATTCAGAGATTAAACAAAATTCCTTTTCAAAAGTCCTTGAAGAAGCTATGCAACAGCTTAGATCTAAAGGACCAAACATGTTTTTGAATGGAAAAAGGAAAAGGGAAGGAGAAAGGGAAAGGGAGTGACAGGGATGGAAAAGGAAGGCAAAGGAAGGGAAAAAATGGGGAAGAAATGCAGTTCTATCCAAGGCAAGGCACGGTGTGGCTAATTATTTATATTTACTCCAGAGTCTGACACTGTTGGAGTGCTTCAAGAATATGTGCTAGATACAATGCTCCTGTACATATCAGTACAATAAAGAGGTGAGTTGATGGTGGACAAGGCTGAGTGACAAAGTAATGGAATTCCTGTAGTTAAATGCAAAATCATGAATACAGGGAAAAACTTTATTTCAGATTTAACAGTCTTGGATTTTGAATGACTATAACTATCTGGGATGAGGTGATGGCGCTACTTTTGATAACTCCATGAAAATAGCTTATCTGAAGTGACTAGTGATCTGTGGGGGAAAAACAACACAAGATGAAAGGACAGCACCAATTCCTGTCTTTCAGAACACAAGAACACAAACAGAAACCACAAAATATCACTCCACAAGTCACTCTTTGGCTTGCATGTTGAATGTCGTGTGCAGTCCTGGTCAATATCTTGAAAACGCCGCAGTAGAACAGGAAAAATTTTGTAGAAGAGAGTAAAGATGACAAATGCTTTTGAACATTTTCCATACTGGAAATGACTAAGTAAATAAACTTAAAATCAACCAAAAAATGGTGAGTTTTTTCACATATGATATGTTTAAACTGCATGGTTTTCTTCTGCCGAATATTGAGTATGATAAAAACTTATGATGGTTTAAGAAAGGAACCAGACAGATTAGTGAATGAAAAATCCAGACAACTCATCTGGCTCATGAGCTTACTGATATACAAATTGCTGTAGTTTGAGTAAGAGTTGTCCTTCACATTTTAAATTGGAATTTATAGGCTATATTTAGGGAGAGGAATAAATAGCATGGATCTTTAACTTCCTCTACTCTGTTCTCAAATGATGATAAAAATGTGCATGGTGGAATTTTATTGATGTTGTTATTATTTTTGTTCTCATATTGACAGCATTTTATTTTCTCTTCCACTACCCTGCAGTCTCTCCTGGAAAGCTTTTACTTTACTTGATTTTTAAAACAAAATGTCTAAGTTTAGGCTGAAATATCAAAAATAGTTGTAATGAAAATATTAAAATCAGGGAAGACTGAAATGCAATAATTTTAATATTAGGCATTAGATCAAAAAATATAGAACAAAGTATTAATTAAGTATTTTTAAGATACCTACCTAAGAATTGCAGGACAATTTTATGTTGAAAAAATTAAATTGATTGAAGGTTATATTTAATTATGAGAATCCAGATGGTATTGTTGAGGTGTTGTTTTTACTCATCTCAAACTATCCAACGAATGACTTAATTTCACTTGGAACACAATAAACTATGCTATCATCAAATCAGTTCTTATTAGCTGCATCAAAATAAGCAGGACTTGTTAACTATTATGTGCAGGGGGAACATGAATAAATGAACGCCTGAAGTTCCTGAAAATAGCGTCACTGCACAGACCGAATGAACCAAAAGAGTCATGCACCTCAAAATTAAACTGTAATAAAAAAATGAGTAAAGAGCCATCACCCCATAGTGCAGGTTTCCTAGAGCCATCACCCCATAGTCCAGGGTAATCATTGTTTAAACTTATCAGTGAATGGGAATATTAGAAAAAAGTCATTATTAATAGGTGTTTCTTAAGAGAGTCCTTATTGGCAGAGGAAAATATCAAATATCTTCTGCTCTTAAAGGAAAACTTTGACATTTATGTGTCATATATTTTTCTTTTTAATCCTGCATAAATTTCGCTAAGACAAATTATACAGATTCTTTAAAATACGAGAATGCCATAAGGCTATTAAAATGGTAACATGCCAGCTATGCACTTTTGTTTTCCCTTTCCTGAAGGACTTTTCTTTAAATTTATTATACATGGTAATGATAATTATAATAGTCTTGTGCAATTGGTGACCACTTCTGCCTTTATTGTCCCTAAAATACTTATATGTGCATGTATGTGTCTGTACTGCTGCTGAATTATGGCAGATCCAGGACTGCATGTATTTAGAAGACATCAAATACTCCTGGTTTATTGATTTGAAGCCAGTAGATAGTAGATAAGGAGCAAATTAAACCCCAGTGAAGCTGATTGTACTGTTTGAACGGACTTCAATAAAGTTTTGATCAGTTTTTTACATTATGGATCTGGAGTTGATTTTAGGTGATTATCTTTAGATGATAGCCCTGAAAAACAGTAATATTAATAACCTGAATTCTTTCAGATGATGCATATATAAAATTTTAATTCTTTCTGTCGAATACAAATTTTTGGTGGAAATACACATTCCTCTGTAAAAATAAGTTATATACCAAATAGCTTTTAAAAAAAAGTGTTGTCCTTGGAGTATCAGAAACACTGTAGCTCAGAGCTGGCAAACAAAATGAATGACTGAGGCTTATGAAACTCAGCTCCCTCTCTCTAAAGACAGTCTCAGAGAAGATTATAACATATATGCTTCCAAAAAAACCCATTTGATAACAAAGAGCCTAGTCACTGAACACGGCACAAAATTCAGTGTTGAGAGGCTGAAGTTAGATTTATTTAAACCTGAAAAAGCTCTAAGCACCTTTGAGGTATATTCACACAGCACTAGAATGTTTCATTCAAAGGAAGTAAGGAAAAGTTTATTTTTACTACTTTCTTATGTTAAATCAGTTGTTTTTTTTCTCCATATATTTAGTTCTAATTTTCATGAGAAAATATCTAGCTTGTGTGCATGTAGAGAAGGCTTTACAGTGTCCTTTCTGTCTTTGGAATTAGTGGCATTTGGTCCTTGTATTGACCCACTTTCTACATGTGTCTTTGTCATAGTTTGTGTTACACTTCCAGAGTCACTTTGCATATAAAGCACAGCTCTCCATGCTTGCTTAGTAGCTTCAACTTATTAAGAAACTGTTATCTTTGGAAATGGTCTAGAATTTGTCAAAGTATTAATAAACCCATTTTTTATCATTGAAGGTTTTTTTTTAAAATATAATGCTAGTTCAGACACTATTATTTTGTGACTTCACAAATCTATGTTTTCGGAGGACTTGGTAATGCAATCTCTCATTTACGGCACAAAATACATTACAAAATATGAAATATCGTTTATCATCTCATATAAACAGTGTACAAACTGCTCCTCTAACTGGATAAAATCAGAGTATGTGTTTATTATTGCCCAAGACTCTGTTGTCTTCTGGCTGACATATGGACACCTTCCAGTTCTCTTAATTTTCAATGCTGGTGGGACATAGTCACTGAAGGTGACATGTGGCATGTGTCACAATTATACCTTTGAGATCAAACAGATGTTGCAGTAACTGTCTTTCATATCTTTTGAGTTTATTTCCTAATTCTTCAATTTAATTTTGAAGGAGACTTATAAATATGCTTAGGTGTCTAATGCCCACTGTTATCACAGAATCTGGGTGCCTAAATGCCCTCAGAAATCTGGCCTTATTCAATGGACTAGATGTATACAAATTTAACTTGAATCCCAGCAAGTAATTTCTCTACTTTCAAGGTTTATGGAAAAGGAGAAATGATACTTCTGTTCAAAAGGGTTATTAATTAATCTTCACAGTACTGAATACAGAAGTAGCAAAATGCCACAACTGGACTCAGACTTTTAAATTTACATAAAATAAACTATGAATATGAAGACAGTGCTTAAACAGACCAAACATTACTCTAGTGCCCAGATCGGAGCAGCTCCAAATTGTGCCATTCTCTGTTTTGTGCCAGATGTTTAGGAACATGCATCTGGGATCACTGAGAAATCCTTACCCTCCCCTAAAAAAGTAAAAGGCATTAGTGTAAAATTATATTAATTAGGAACTGTTGGCCTGGGAGAAAGTGTTATTAACCAAAACTGCCTTTCAAGATTTGCTTTTGCATTGGTATTTTAGCAGCTAAATTAAAAACTGAAATCTTTAGGATAATGACAAACGGTGGTAGTAAGAAAGAGTAATCTGTGAATAGAAAGCTCAGCTTATCAGTAGGTGCTATATAATCACATATTTTAAGAAAAGTGCAATGCAAAAAGATGGGCACAGCAACTGAACAGTGAGCACTACTGAAGCTGGATGTTAAGAGCAAAGAATGGCATATGTGACACAGGAAAATTATGGGACCTAGAGGCAAGGTCAAATTGTCTATAATGTCTCTAACCATAAAAAGTTCTCAGCTTGCAGCCTCCGAGCAGAGAAATCTTCTGTGTCATATTTCTTACCAGCTCCCATATTTGCCGCTTTCACTGTAAGATAACCTCTGGTTATTATGGGATGATGTTTTGAGATGAGCACTCTCAAAATGTCAACAATATGCACTGTCTGTGAGCATCTGTGCCATTTGCCTCAATTCACTATAAATTGTTCTCTTCAGGCTCCTAATTCAAACTCTGCTGTTGATTCTCTCATGTAATATGTAGACAATTTTATTGAAAAAAAAGAGTACCCAGCTTAGCAATGCAGAACATATCTAATCAACTGCCAGTTTTTCTGGTATAAAAGCAGGTGGTTTTCCTTAATTCATGCATAATTTGTAATTATTCTGGATTCCAATGATTGTAACATTTCCTATTACTATTGTGACTGGATGTATTTTAAACATAATGATAGATATTATTATTCATTATTCATTGTTATAATTTTTATTTATTCATTATTATTTTTAGATAAAAAGGACATAAGGCAAAAAAAACCCCAACCCCTCAAAACATAGAAAACTAGAAACATTTGTGCAAGAGAAATGTGAGAGTATTCCTTAAAACCTGAGAATCTGTCCAGTGAGGTAAACTACTTGTGACAGAACTTGATCCTGTCCCTTCTCAGACTAATACTTGTTTTCCTGTTCTCGGTATTTAGTAAGTGTTTCAAATTGTTGTTTTTTTCACATAAATAGCTGATTAAATTTTGTTGTGGTTTACCACTTGTGGGCAGCTCAGCCGCACATAGCTTCTCACTTATTCACCCACAAGTGCGATGGGGGAGAGAATGGGGAGGATAAAAGTGAGAAAACTTGTGGGTTGAGATAAAGACAATTTAATAGGTAAAGCAAAAATTGCATGTGCAAGCAAAAGGGGAAGGAAAAAAAAGGAATTAATTCACTACTTCCCACCAGCAGGCAGATGCTTAGCTGTTTCCAGGAAAGCAGGGCTCCATCACATCTGGTGGTTATTTGGGAAGACAAATATCTTAACTCTGCATGGCACCTCTTTCTCCTTCTTTCCCTGAGCTTTCACTGCTGAGCATGATGCTGTGTGGTATGGATTGACCCTTTGGTCAGATCAGGTCAGCTGTCCTGGTTGTGTCACTTCCAAGTTCTTTTGCACCCCCAGACTCCTTGCTCTTGGGGTGGAGTGAGAAAAAATTTCTTGCTTGACACTGTGTAAGCACTGTTCAGCACCAGCTGAAACACTGGTGTGTTGTCAACACTGTTTTGGTCACAGATCCATATGAGCTACCGTGGAAAAAACCCCAAGGCCAGTACAGTCTACACTCCTCAGTCCATACAATATGTGCCATGGCAAACATATCCTCATTTGATGTTTCTTTACTTCCCATCCTTTTGATACACATGCTGACATAATTTTCTTAGTCTGTGAGCCATTCCTGTAAGGTGTGCATGAAATACACATTGAGGCCCTTAGGTCCATGGTTTCAGTTCTGTCCACTATGGTAGTCACTCAGCATGGGAAACACAGGGTGTTGCACAGTTACTGGGTGCCAAAGGCAGCTCATGATGGGTCACTGCTGCACTTGCATAGCACATTTCTTGTGAGGCTCATCCTCCACTACTCCGTGTGTTTCCTGCTATAGTACTTCCTGTAACATGCAAGTCAAATAATGGGTTACAAGAGTTCAAAGGCAGATCCATTGCACATTTAAATATTTTTATTTTCCTTCCTAAGAACGGCACTTCTGCTGCTGTTCCATAAGGAACTTGATATGAATTTTTTAGGATAAAACAAAAACTTAAAATTCCTTTATACACATGTATAGAAACCTCCCCAGTTTTGAATGGAGAAATTTTCAGGCAGGCAACAAAAAAAACCAACTAATACTCAGGTAGGGTAAATAAAGACATCAAATTAATTAACTCAACTCTATCTGCATCAGTGGAGAATTTGCTCCCCAAAATGTTTCAAGTGACAAAAATTAGATAAAAATACTCTAAAAATGAGAACGGAGATTTAAACAGATGCACTCTAATTCAGAGCAAAAAACTAGAATAAACTCATCTACTTTTGAAGGACCTTTTTCTTGGCTTTGCAGTTGTGATATGGATTCCAGGACAATCATCAAGATTACTAAAGATTTGCAAGTGTAAGAAAAGATGTATTGCATCTCCATACCTTTAGCTGAATGGATCAGTGGGAATATACTTTATACTCGATTCTGGAAGTTAATAAAAGGTTCTAATTACTTCATTCTAAACAAACAACCTGCTCCCCCAACAAAACACCACCAAAAACTCCAAAGAGCAGAAAACTTCCTTTTATATATTCAAATATATATTTTCCCTCTGTGAGTGGAACAAACAGAAGTCTTTTACTGTATCTATTTTTCCAGAGTAAAGTTCTTTAATCGAAAAAAGACTACAGTAAACTTTTAATTCAGTCCTCCACACAGGCCACTCAGGATGAGCTAGACCCCCTGAGTCTAAAGCATCTTCTTAGCCTTGAGTCAGAAATGGAGAGAACACACTGTGTTAATTTACCTTGAGCTGTATTAGCTTTATTGGCATGGCAGAATGAGTAATTGCTGATTGAATTTGACTTTATAGGCGTCCAAGTCCTTGGATGTACCTAGGACTTGGGTACAGAGGCTGACAGATGGTCATGAATGATTCTTCCTAATTAGGGAAAACTGAAGGAATCTATATGCAGAATTCATGCCTGGATAGTTGTCCATGGGACATATGGCAGAATGCTAATGAATATGTACTTTATACTTACACATATATTCGACAGAGAACAAGTATTGATAACCACTGTAACACCCATCAGTGCAACAAGGGCCATGCGATTAAAGATTACATTTTAAAGTGTTCCAAAGCAGGTTTGTGTGTTTTGATCACCTGGTATGTGAAGAGACTATCTTATCTCTTGTACAGCTAGGTAGCTACAATAAATATTGCACTTGCTACACAAAACAATACTTTTCTCTGAAGTTGTTACCATAAAAAAAGATAAAATCTAAAGTGATGTGAAAAAATTGGACATATTTATGTAAAGTTTTATCATTTTGATGCAAAACCGTAAGTTTTTCACTCCACATGAGAGAGTAGGGTTACTATAAATCCCTTGTTTGTTCTCTTTGTCAAAGATAGCTGAAAGAAATAAAACATACATCCATCCAGGCATAATCAGACAGCCTTGTCAGCAAAACAACTTCTGAGATGACCTTATCTGGAGAGTACATGATCTATTTCATGGCTTGTAGTCTGGGGTTCAGAAACACACTCCTTTGACTCCCCACCCTTTGCCTGCCCAGGTTGAAACAACCACTGGAGAAGGAAAGAATATATTTTGAATATGTCTAAAATAATGCAAGTGAGGTCACACTTGGGAAAGTCATCTCTGTGTTAGAGGTTCTTTTCTTGTCAAAACACTCAATCAAACTCTCAGCTTTTTCTTCCACTGTACTAACATCTCCTCATATGCTCTTCGTATTGGTAGTATATATTTGCCAAATTATATTGTATTTGTAAATATTACTTACATGAATAATTGCCATCTTATTTGCAGCCCTGTATTGTGTTTGAAACCCTGGGCTCTATATTTTGCAAGTTATTCCTTTAAAGTCTTCTATCTGTTTACCTTTGTTTTAAGAATTATTTTTATTTTTAATAGTAACAAGTCTTAGACCAAGTAAGAAAATCAGGATTATACCTTTATAAAGGAAACTAAGCCTGATAATACACCAAAATTACTGCAAATCAATTAAAAATTAATAATTTTTTAAACAGTATATTGAATGTCATTGAATGTTTAGATGTCTATTGAATTATTAAATTTAGTAACTTATCTATGGGACATTCTGGCTTGTACGAAAATTTAATTATACAAAAAAACATTTATTTGAGAGGGAAAACAATGGCTTACAGAGGATAAACTCTGAATAAATTAAACAGATGAAGAGATATTAGAAAAACTTTTATTTTAATAACATGAATTAAAATAAAAGATACCTATGAAAGCCAAGAGTGAATGAGTGCAACCCAAAATACTTTCTTCAGAAATGCAAATTGAAAACATATTTAGCTTTTAAGATATTTGTAGGGACAATCAACTCAAAGCGAATTTTATTCCTCTCTGATATCAAAGTTTAGTAAACAAAGGAGATAAATAAAAGCAGGACATGATATATAAATGTACATAAGTATAGTAATATTTTTGAGTGAGATGTTAAGTCTTTTGCATATGAAAAAATCTCAGTTTTTGACTAGATAAAAGAATTTTCTTTGTCAGTCTTTTGAACATGTGAAGTGAATATCCCTACTAATTTATTGTGTTTTGGATTTTAGGTGTCCTGCTTTTTACAGGGAATTTCACTCTCAAACACTAAATTTAAGTGTTTCTTTGTTTATTTCTAAATTTCTGTGTTTGTTCTGAATATATTAACTCAAAAGAAAGAAGTGTGCTACCAAAAAACTCATCCCCAAACCTGTATTAAAAAATTAGTATTTTCTTTATTAAGGTATACTTGGAATCACAAGAAAACATAAGACTAGAATGACTCTCTGATTGCAGACTATTTTTATCACATGCTTTCTTGTCATATAAACTCACAAATATTCTGTTACCTCTTATATCTAAGTAATTATCCACAGAAGGATTACGTATGTAGAAACTCTTTTTGGATTTGAATGGTTTCTAGTTGCCTTATAATATCCATGTATTAATGAATGAATGTTATATTTAAATGCCAAGTTGCTCTCCTTCTGAGCTGCTACTATGGAATTTATAAGACTGCTGTAAACTCAGTTGGGGGATGGCGCTAGAAAACTAATATTGTCACTAAGATTTCTGGACACACTGTATAAAATATTAATGAGTAAAATTGCATCTTTGGAGATCACTAGGATGGCTTAGATATGTAAAGAAGGAGATAATTCTCTGCTCAATACCTGTGTGTAATTTATCCATAAGTTCCAGGATCTCGTTGCCATTCTGAAGACACAAATTATCCATAACCTTAAACTGAACGAGCATTTAACACTCCTTTAATAAATTTGTATTGACTTGAAACAAAGCAGCCAAAGCATATTGGTACTTCTGTTCAAAAAGACTTAAAATGAATTTGTGTACCATCCTATAATAATTCTGCAGAATGATATTGATTTCATACATATGAATATCAGTTGCAATTCAATATACATACAAGCCTTCTTTTGCAGTTCCGTTTGCCATAATTATTTCAAAATGTGTTGAATCCTGGATGGCTTTTCTATAAGGATCCAGATAATACTTTTTTTAAGCCCTATATGTGGACCAATATGTTAAAAAATTATTTGTTTTCAAATAGAAATTTAAGAATTCAGGAGTATTTTTTTGTATCAGTAATGTAAGTTGCAAAAGTTAGCTTCAGTATTTGCACAATTTCTTTCCTTACATTCTAGTACAGTTACATGTCTTCTTTCCTGAAAATGAAGAAATGTCAAATAGAACTGATCCTATTATTCACTTCAGGCTAGGCTTTAGCTATGCCTTTATTAAATAGTTTGGTGAAAATTTCATTTCAATGTTCACTAGGGGTGAAGAAAACAAATTTACTCTTAAGAAGGCCATACAGAAGAATGTAACACCCTTATAAACTTGTCACTGTTACAAATCCATGACCTGCCAGCATCTTGAATACCTTCTGATCTCCCAAAAGATATTCTCTCCAAGCAGGAGAAAAAGAGAAAGTAGTTAAATGCAAACAAACAAATAAACAAACAAACAAAAAATTAGTACCATTCAGCCTGAAGATAAAACAGCTGGAAATTAATAAGAAATAGGTTATAAAATCAAAAATAACACGGAATAAATAAAAGTGGGATATTTCTTAATGATTTCTTCCAATGATGAGCTGCTAGCATGCTAGGTACTAGCAGTGGGAGCAGTCTAGTGTTCAAGGTAATAGTTTCCTCCTCCCCAGTCCTAGGGTCTGCATGAATCTACTTTTAGCATTTTCCTATCAATATGCTTCATTGTTGTGGGGTCTAAGCTAAAATTAGAAAACTGCATGACAGATTCCTCACAGAAATAGAAAAAGAAAGGTTAAAATGGACATCTTTTCCTTTTCATTACAATTAATTGTTAGCTGGATTTCTGCATCTTATGGACCATATCTGTGGAGTCATTCAACTTGTCTTCAACAATGACAATTTATTTATGGAAAATAATGCAAGAATGCAGCTAGTAAGCAAAGTGTTATCAGGTATGGTAGATCAAATCACTGCAGCGGAACTAGTAACTACAGAACCTTTGTAATCCGCAAAAGCATGTGAGGATTTTTCTCTCTTATCTGTAACTTTCTTGAAAGAAAATGGTCACATAATTAACAAACTTTATTTATTATTACATGCAATAATTATGCAAAATGGCAATTGATGTGAGTTTTGACTTCAATTGCCTATTGAAAAATTATCTCCTCTAGCTGTTAAATGAAAAAAAGGCTTTTTTATTTCTCAGATATATTGTTTTCCACCATTTCTTCAACCTCCACAAAAAGCCCCAAAATATTCAAAGATATGCATGCATACTTATTAATAACTACTATAACTTAGTAACTGTAAAGACTACTGAACTAAGAACTGTGTTCAGTTTCTACTAGAAGTCTGTCTTGGATCATGATTACTAGTAGAAAGATGAGGATGGGGAAAACAGATATTAAAATAATTTGTTCTCATTTAGATCCAAAATATTCCCTAATGTGTCTCCAAAACAACAAATCTATTGGCAAGTTGTACACAAATCCTTCCTGTTATCCTGCAACAACAGCTATACTAAACATAAAATGTGGGCAATGCCTTGGTTGTGAAAATGCTGTTTGTTGAGTTCAGTGCTGTACATATATTAAAAATAAATAAACAAATTAAAAAAAACCAAACAAAAACAAAAACCAAATCCAAACCAATCAAAAAACCAACAAACCAACCAACAAACAAAACAAAAGATGACAAAAAACAAACAAACAAAACCCCCAAAAACCAAAGCCAAAACCAAAAACAAATAAGAAAAACAGAATATCTACCAGCAAATCTGACCTAGTGGTTATATACTTTCTGATCTGCTCCTGTGATGCAAACCTCTACTTTTATTATTAGAGAATGCATTGATATCTTTTTAATTATCTCTTTAATAGTATCTTCATGATATTCACTAAAATATCAAGTAAGTGTGTCTCAGAACTATGTCACAGTCAATAGCAGGTCCTGGGGGATTGGGTTGTTTTTGTTTTTCATGATATTCTGATTGTCACTGTGTTCTTACTTCTTGAACACTATGGTGTTACTAACACAAGATAGATAAGCAAAAACCCACTGATTGACAGCACTGGGTTAAGCTGAGCAGAAATTTTAAGAAGCCTCGGGGAAGTGTGATATTAAATATCAAACCAACATTTGCAGACAGCTTTCAGCATGGCAGAAGAAAAGTTGTGGCAAGTTTGCTGAAGAGAAAAACAAAAATAAAATAATGGAATAGACATAGAATTACTAGAGGATGTCAGTACAGGGGAAATTAAGACTATCTTTTGTTGCTTCCATGCTCTGCAAAATAAATCACAGCAAATCACAGAATATTCTGAGTTAGAAGGGACCCACAAGGATAATCAAGTCCAGCTCTTGAGTGAACAGCCCATAGAGGGATCAAACACCCAACCCTGATGTTATTAACACCATGCTCTGGCAAATTGACCTAATCTCAGGGTCAATAGGTGATTGTAAGGACATGTATTTTTCTTTAAACCCTTAGGTGATTGTATTGACAAAGATTTAATGCACATATTTGAAGGCTTTTCATCATAGATTACAAGGCAGAGTTGGTAACATACAACAAACCTGTAAAATGAATATGATGAAAAGCTTTTTTCAGCTGTGATAAAATCAATCTTGCAACTTCCTTTAAATGAGAGGAATTGTAACCCTGCAGATTATGTGGTGTTCAGTCTGTGAGCACTACTCCTATGTGAGCTCAACAAATGTACTTTATTAAAATTTGTGGCAAGTTGCTTAATGTAATTTCATTATTTTCTTATATTTTATTAATTAAACATTATTGTAGTAGGATTTAACATGATTTAAGAAGCAAAGAAATTATTTTCTGTACCTCATTTAGATATATTTTAGAAATTTATTTAATTTTTCCTAGTGATGCTGGTGTATGCACAGCGCTACATAATATCTTTATTATTATCCTCCTGCGTATAGACATAAGGCAACATATAAGATTAAGATCACTGTAGAGCGCAGTTTGCCTAATTGATTGCAGCAAGATTCATTGCATCAGACACACAATTAGAAAAAAAAGCATTCAATTTTGTTGCCCCCTGTCTCTACACAAGTAATTCTGAAGATTTAATTTAAAAAAGTACTCAAATCTCTGCTTAAATCTTATCAAATTCCTGTTAAGTTAATTAAGCAGACATATAAATGTTTTTTATGAATAAGGCGATACTGGTGAATTTAAGTCTATATGAACAGCAGAACAAATCCCAGATACTTAATTACTGGTTGTCTTCTGGGCACACACAGCAGCTTTACGCAGAATGTAGTTCTTTTTTCTAAACACCATATCATCTCTAATAAATTTTCATTCATAATCTTATTTCCACAAATATATTAAAGAACAGGTGAATACTAATGAAAAATATGATGTGACGGTTTAAAAAACATCACAAAGAAGGCTCAGTTATTGTCTTTATAGTAGAAATCAATTCTTGATTGCAGAAAAAAGGAGATGCCACAATAGGTCCCTTTCAAAGGGGCAGGATATCACTCTACGTGTATACTTAAAGTTGGAATATCTGTATGTCAAATCGAGGGAAATGAACTACATTTAAGTTTACATGGGAAAACTGCATGCTACAACTCAGAAAATGATGACTGTAACTAGTATATCCCTAGGAAGAAAGACTAATGCTGTAGAGAAATAGTGTAATTTTCTTTGCCATGAACATTTTTTTTATTTCACCAGGCCCTTTCTTCTTTTATTTCACCAGAAGATAATATTTTACTTGGACAATTTTTAAGAGATTTTTTCTACTCTCCAATTAAATTTTCCTTTCTATGATGCATAACTATTGAATGGTAAAAGTTTCACATTCTTATTTCCTGTCCAAAGTCTTTTTTAAGTGCAGACAGAGTTAGGTGGAATCCTGTAATGTCTAATGCCATTAAAGAGTGGCCCAGTGTAAAATATTATTCTGTAAAAGGAAAGATTGCAAAGTATATTCTTGAATCCTTTCTCAGCCTTCATAATCTAGGTGAATTTGAATATTGTCAGGCAGAATATGTAACACTTCATATTAATGTAAGCAGTTTCTGGAATTCCATTCTTTCACATACAAACCACAGAACACAAGCTCCAAATATTGTTGTATTGTTTGGACACTTAAAGATGACAGATGCTTGCACTGACAGAAAGATTTAATCATTGCTATCTGTCAAACCTTAAAAGCTATGGAGTGATACATTATTGTTGCTTGCTTCTATGACTTCCCCTTTTAATGAAAAAGATACAGATTATATTTAGTGCAAAGGAAATTTCCCAAGGCAATAGAAACAAATTTACAGAGCTTGCATGCTAAAGGACAACATTTAGTCTTCACATGAACACTTTTGAGGCTTATATTAAAGCCTGAGGGAAAGCTCTGATTCTTGATTATGAATAGTTAAAGGGATAAATTTCTATACATTTATAGAGAATATAGTAGTTTTGTCTCAAGACTTTAATGAAAGTTACTTTTGAAATTGAAATATTCACACATCTATGAAGCCATAACCCTTACCATTTCCTTACCCCTCACATTGTGATGCATTTAAATCTTTAGATTAGTCTCTAGTCTGTGTTCAAAGAGGAAGATAAATATTAGAAACAGTGCCCACTTTCACAACACTTACTGTTCCAGCTGGCTTTGAATTTTATTAATCTTCTTCTCCTGTCTCTCTTGTTGCCATTTTAATTTTATTTTTGGCCTGTGTGAATCTTTCTTTTCTGCTGACCCACTTCCACATTTATTCCATTACAGTCCTCTCATGACTTAATTGTTCCAAATCCTCAGATTCAAGGCTCACATTACTTTTCACTCGTCCAGAATCCCGTCCCTAAATTTCAGAAGGAAAGCAATAAAATAAAGAAAGCAGAAAATAGAGAAAACAGGATGTCAATTTCCTCTAAGTGAAAAAAAGTTAAAAGGTGAAGTTTCTTTCCTCAAAATGTTCCAGCCCTTGTGAGATTGTAAGGCAACAAGAAAAGAAATACATTGATGAACTAGCAATTGCATCAATTAAAACTGTTGATCATGCTAAAACCTAGAATGAAAAGATCAGCTATATCTTAATGAAAATATATCTGACATAAACACAACTTAATGAAAAAGGGAATCTAGAATTACAATATTTTCTCCACTCACAAAAAATATTGAAAGTAAATCTTTTCTGATATGGAACCACCTCTGCTCCTCCAGTCCATTTTGGATCAGCACTATTGACTCAGCCTAGTAGGACACTGACTCTGTCTGGTGGATGCGTCCTTGTCCTCACTGGCATTCTGGTTTCTGCATTAGGCAGTTTCACCTCATCTCAGCTTTCTATACTATCTGACAAGCGTGTTCACCTGAGAAGATAGCTATTGTTTTATTACTTATTATTTTCTAAATTAGAGAACCTTACTTAACGTGTAGCTGTGGATCTATCTCTTTGGTCATTCACTGATTACTAAAGGATTTTCTAATATATTCTGCTTTTCTATCCCAAATAAATGGTATTAGTGTGAGTTTAGAAGAATTATACAACAAAGTTCATTTATAGCTCTGGTTTCCATCCAAGAAGATGTGGTGAAGGTCTCTCTTACATGAGCAGTCTGTTTGGATAGGCTTCATGCTGTGATGCCATACCACTCACCAGTCACTTTCTTCATATTTCCAATTATTCATTCACCTTCAGAATACCTTATTTTCATGCTTCCCTAGAAACAAGTAGAGGACAGTGGTATGCAAAGGCACATTATACAGTGTGAGCAAACATGCACATTTCCTGTAGCATGACTTCAGTTAATGGACTAACCATTGAAAGCTTCAGGAAAGATTTTGTCTTTTCCTTCCTCTTAAGTTGCATAATGGTGTGTATTCTCTGGAATTCTGAGTTCCAGCAGTGAATTCAGGCATTTATCAGAGTATGTGCAGGATGTGCTCAGTTATTTTCCGTGAAAATGATAGAAGAAGGAAAGCAAGGAAGGGAATTACAGTACTTGCAGTTCTGGGCTTTTGTGGGTGGCACTACTAGGTACCACAGCCAGACTTAAAAAACAAAAAGGAAACTCTGAAAGGAGTTTAGAGACTTCTTTAGAGACTTTAGAGACAGGTGAGAGACTTTGCATAATATTGTACACAGAAAAGTATCCTTATGTTTGTGAGAAAGGGTGCTTTCTGCTGGTAGTTTAATACTTTATATTAATTTGCATTAAATAAACAATTTACTTAAATGAATAAAGAAGAAAATCTAAAAAAATAACCAAGGGGTTTGGATTAGATGGCCTTTAAATGTCCCTTCCTGATCTCGGTAATTCTATGGTTCTGTGGTTATTATACTCTTTCTGTATACTTTGATTATTTTACTTTGTTTCCTTTTTCATTATCCCAAACAGCATAAACTGCATTCTTTTTCCTTAGAAATAACCTTGGAGCCAAGAAATGCTAGCAAGATGGCCTGTCTACCTACTTAGGAGATCAGAGTTCTGTATTCCCTCCTACTTTCCTGTTTTTAAACATATGTCGCATAAAATATGGATCTCTACCCAACTGGTCACATTCCTCTGGTGAATCTCTTTTATTCTACTACTTTGCTCTGCAAGCTTCTTTCATTGTGATATCACTAGTCACTGAAATTAGTAAAATAATGCCCAAGTTATTTCCTCTGGGGATTGATGCCTAAACCATTTGGATTGATTGGTCAGCCCTTGGAGCAATACATACCTGTGGCGGGTTATGCTGCATAAAGCAGTGTGGTCTGGGTAGACCAGTCACAAGACACAGGAAAACAAAATGATCTCTGAACATAAGAGGTGAAAAAAACTAGGAGATTTTCAAAAGGATGCAGAAGAGACTTCACATTGTCCATCTCAAGGGAAACCACTGAAAACTTTTGAAGTAGATTGATAAGTAAATATTAAAACTCTAAAGGAATCTAGAACCACAGATGCTTCAGGAATCCGTAAAAAACAGCATTGTTACAAGTGGCTTTCTAGCAAACAGACTCTTGCAAGTCAGAGCTTATTACCTTAAGTGGTGGCAACCTAAGACAATGGAAAACATGTCATTGGTAAGTTTGTATGATGTTGTCTTAACCTACATGGTCATGTCAGCTTGTTTGTTTTTTTTTTTGTTTTGGTTTTTTGGGTTTTTTTGGTCAAATGATCTCTGCACTGTATTCTTTGTTCTGGTATAAAGTTAAAAATAGCTGTATTTCCAACAACTGGTCAGAGAGACACTTGATACACTTGTGTAAGGATAAAATAACCTTATTGATGAGCTCAGAAAGAGCTATTTCAGGGGCAGGGGAATTAATCAACAAAAGTCTGATATGTCTGGGTTTCTGGAACACTTGTTTTAGAGTAGTGAATCAGGAGAAAAAGTCACCATACCCATTAAACAATATTTTTTCTGAACATTCTTTTTTATAAGTAAAAGTATTTCCAGCTCTATACCAGTTAAAATATCTGGAGGTGTAGCTGGGGATGCAGTTATCTCTCCACAGCACAATGAAATAGAAGTTAAACAATAAGCAATAGGTGCTGTCATACACCTCTCAGCAGACATCTGGATAAACACACAAAGAAATGATTACAGGGATTGTCACTGCCATTGTTCAAGCTGTACTGCGCTGAATAATACACAGTGAAAAGGAAAAGAAATTATTCCCCTCTGTGATCACATAGTCAGCAGATATTTTGTTGATCTAGTACCAGTCAGACAAAAAAGGTGTTTGATCTTACATGAGCACGGGCCCAAAGGCCTTTAATCTGTCACAGTCATTAATGCCAATGACATTTTCACTGACCTGCTAGAACCCTTTAACTCTTTCTAGACAACATTTTGTGACATATCCATCCTTCCAATTAAATCTGATGATCACTTGGTTCAGTGAATATTCTCAGGAGCAAAGGGAAGAAGTGTTCTCCATTGTCTTTTAAATTACAGATCATGGTGATGGCCACATGACACTTAATTAGCAAAATACTGAGTAGAATGCATTTTGTAATTTAGCTTCCAAATGAGCTTTATATTACAGGAGCTGGTGATGTGTGGGTTAGGATAGCACTAAATTCATCAGAGGAGCTAGAAAAAGACAAAATATTGCATTTTATACTGGTAAAGAAATAGAAAAATAAATAAATTACAGAAATATAATTTTGAGCTTTTATCTCTCCTAAATGTTTTAAAAGCAAGCATTTTCATTTAGCAGTCAGAGAATTAATTTTTTTTTCTTATGGCATGTGTACAAAGCAAGAAAAAAATTCTGTATCATTTAGAAAATTTGCTGAAACTAAAAACTGAGGGAGAGATATGTATATATTTTTATTAAACAATCTCTGAGGCTTTCAGGAAGAAAAGCTCAGGTGTAGTCTATCTTCTTGTGGGTTTATGTGTAAATCTTTCTGTAGTGTAAACAGACTAGGCACAGGATGACTTATTTTGACCATTATCCTCAGCAGCTCCACATGCTGTGCAGACAAAGCTTTTGAAAGGTTCAGTGTTAGTTATTATGGAGACAGATGGGATTTGCAGCCAGCCTGCACTCCAGATAACCTTCCAACAATGGTGCTTGAGAGTCATGAAGTTACTGAGCTTGCATAGTTTGAAAGCCATGGAAGTGGACATACAGGTGTCATCTGGCACTACTCTGAGCCAAACCGTCCAGAAATTTAAGCCACTTTTGTTCGCAAGGCCAGTTATAACATCCTGATAGCTCTGCAGATGGCTGTTTTCCAGCTTGCAGGCTTCATACCAGAATCTATACTGGAATGGAGATGTGCAAAGAAACCACTGTCTTCCACAACTACACAGTCAAAAAGGAATTAGATGTGCATAAGTTTTTATAGGTTTTCTATTTCTATTTCGTTGCAGGTATGTACTGACAGATACTACAGGGTGAATAAAGCTCTTCTCTATTCAATTGACATTTTCACAGCTATGGATGACCTTTCTATTCTTCAGTTAGTATTTTCAGATCACCTTGCCCCACATTGTCTTGTCAAAGTCAGAACTGCAGCTGGAAAAAGAAGATCCCCAAAGCCAGATTAAGAATCCAGGCAGAACATGTCTTTTTTATTGAAGGTAAGTGCTCTAAGCTATCTCTTGTTCTCATGTCTGCTCAGTTAAACAGGATGAAAGCCAGACAGTAAGCACTAATGAGTGCCAGACCTTCACACAGAAGACAATGAAGTGTATTGAAAAAAGTAAGGAAAGAACAGAAGCTTAAAATATGAGAAGAAAACAGAATTTTTTCCAGATGTTAGTGTACTGAGGTACTGAGCTTCCATATTAGGCTGTGTGCACAGGAGAGAGCAGAGATCATGGCTCAGGGAAGCATCACCTTCTGCTCAGTCATTTGTTGGTGCTCCACTGCAATATTTTCTTCTCTAGTGTGTTCTCCTTTCTTCATGATGCCTCTGCATAGGTATAAGAGTCTACCAAGTGCAATGCAGTAGAAGGTAATGCTCAGCAGAATATGCATTTTTATGTCAGCTTCACTTTTTCCTGTTAATGACCAGAATGTATAGTTACCATAATTTCTGAAATGTCAGCTCCCCTGCTAGCCTGAGGCATTTGACACAACAGGATGTGGCGGTACAGCTATCACCCTAACCTCACCTCCAGGCTGTGCTATGATCTTAGAAATGCTCATCAGGCCTTGGCCTTGACAAACATCACCAGGGCTAAGCTACTCTTGTGCTTCTCAGAAACACTGTCTTCTCCCTGGAATTTATGTTGTCCAATGGGCTCCTTTGTTTTAACAAACAAGTGGAAATCTATTTTTCTTGTCAAATAACAACCCAAATGGAACAACATTTTTGTTATTGAAATTTCAAAGAAAGTTATTGACCTAAATTGTATTCAGGACTGAAAATTATTATTACTTAAATCAACTCCCTTGTGACCCTATGAACAGTGGTCCCTAATGAGACCTTTTGAGATCTCCTGGACTGCAGTAGGCTGTGGCCAGCAAACTCTCTCTGATTGGGATACCTCTCAGAGCCCGAGAACTCTCAAGTTTGCTGTACTTGTATGAATGTTGCTCTCTTGGATTTTTATGTTAGAATGTAATTAAATTAGGTTTAGAAGTGAGTTACTGTTGTGTTTATGTTATATTCTATAGAATCTTTTGTTAAGGCTTTTGACTGAGTGCTCTTAAGTTCAGATTCTTTTAAAACCGTTGACCTAAACTGTTGGTCAAGCCCAAGGGTAAATTTGGCAAGGGGTCCACTCTGAATCTTGCAACTCAAAAGGAGAGTCTGCCTTATTCCTTTTTATCCTTACCCTTTGCCATCTTTACCCTTTTTTCATCCCTAGCCTCCACGTACATAATTTTAGGTTGATTTTAGTCTGATTTTTCTCTGTGTGCTCTAGCAATTTAGTAAGGAGTAGAGGGAACCTTGCCAACAAACTTTGTTACACTTTCATTTTTATATTAAACCTTCTTTTAGGGACACCTTTGCTAGTGATTCTTTGAGTGATCTAAAAGACTCATTTTTGACACAGGATCATAGACAGCGGGCAACTTGAAAAAGAAAAAAATTAGAAAAGCCAGTCTCATCCCATGACAGTGACAAGGAAGACGCGAAAAGGGATTTGGTTGTCCCAGTTATATTGAAATTAGGCTATCAGTTCTGGTGGTGGGAGGTCTATCCAAGCCTTCTCTGTTTAAGTGTCTGTCAAGCATAGTATGAAACACATATATGCACAAATATATAACCCTGCTGGAGCTTCTGAATGTCTTCTCAGCATGATGTGCAAATGCTGCTATGCTCTGTTAATCTAAATCTGTGTAAAGTATAAGAAAAGCAATGTTCCATATACTGCAGTAATAGACATTTGATCTGAATCTTGCATTCAACTCATTCTATGAAATATTAACTATTATCTTGGGTATTTTCAAAGTCATAGGAAAGATGATGAAGAATAAAAGGGATTTGCAGGGGGTTTTGTATATCTTCTTAATTTGGAAATGGAAAAGAGCAGTCTGACAGCTATCTTTTGCAAAATTATCATAAGAGGGTTCTAGATTCTTTAGATTAGTTAGCGAGTTGTTCTCCGGTTTGAGTCTTTTTTACTTAATCAGTGTGCAGAAACAGCCTAGCACATTGGTGTGTCTACCCCAGGAGTGACTTCCAGATGCCATTGTATTATAAATCATTAAAAAAGCACTAAATTCGTAATGACCCTTACATTAAACTCACTGAATAGATTATAGTAAATTTAATGTCCCATGCCCAGCCTTTTTTTTTTTTTCAGAATAACGTCAGTTTATAGTCAGAGAGTAGTTATTTCCACAGTTTTCTTTATATATAAGTGGATTGTATTGCTTTTCACCTTGTTGTATGTTCATGGCTTTGAGTAGCTGCTTTTTGTAGGTTTTCTTTGTAAAGGATAAAAGCTCACCCTCCCCATCATTATTTCTCCTTTGAGTTCTCTGAAAAAAAGTGCTTTCAAACACTCTCCTGCCCCTCTAAACATAAAGACAACAAAGAACAAAAAGAAAATACAGCAACTCCCTTCCCTCAATATTAGCTTTCCCTTCTTCGGTAAACCCTAGTGGTTTGAACTACCATTAAAAGGAATTTGTTTTTCTTCTACTTTAAGCCTTCCCTATTAAGCGGGAGTTCTGCAGATCACCGAGCTACAAGTCAGTTGCAGAATATATGTTGCAGTAAGTAGAATTAACCTCTCGACCTTCAGTTCTCCTCTCCTGTGATGCACACAGATACTTCTCTAACCATGAAGAAGTTTTTAGACAAAGGATGGCTTTTTGCCCCTTTTTCTCAATGAATGTTGAGCTAGTAGTGTACAGAATTCAAATTCCTAGGCTATTTCAGCTGTACTGTGAAATTACAGTTGCAAATTTCTACTAAATATCTTTTCAGTGGCAAAAATACGTCCATACTTAGTTTTGACTTGGGAAAATGAAATGTAGCATTTTTATTAAAAAACAGATTTTTTTGTACTTGTTCATTAGATCTTATAAAGGTATATTTGCAAATGGCTTCATGCATTTCTTAATTTACTTCTTTTTAAGTATGCCCATGATTTTGCAGAAAATGGTTGGAAATGAAGCTCTGGGTGTCCAAAAGAAAAAACTACAATCTGTTTTTAAAAGGTAGTAATGGAGAAAAAAATTATTTGACTAATTCTGTTAGGAATGATTCTGCAAAATATGAAATTCAAGAAATGCAAGAAATTCTTGAATGCAGGAAATTTTGACACTACTTTGAAACTGACATAAATATTTTAGGAGAAAAATATGTTTCCTAGAAATGACAGCATCAATATATTGCATAACAGATGCAAATAAAAGCTATTTTCTTATTGATAGCATTAGGACCAAGAGTTAACACCTTCCACTCTAAATTATGATCTATGCCTATTTGTCACATATGTTTTAAGTTGATTATGCAGCAAAGACAACAGTGGATCACGTTTTGTGTGTAATTAAATTTTTTTTTTCTCTGATGAGTGAGAAAGAAAGCAGTAAAATTTGTATAATAGTTTCCAGGATAATTTTCTGGCCAATTTAGGGAACAATTACTTGTTAATTTCCCATTAATATATGGGAAATTATGTAAATAGCGTAACCAAACTAACTTTTATAATTCTCCCAAGGAGGTGTCTGTGTATTACCCTTTATTTCACTGTTTCAGATGAGGGTAGAAGAAATAAATAAATTTATTCAGACAATAACATTTTGCTTTTTTGTAAGAAATACTTTTAATTTTCTCAAAAAAAAAAGATCATTTGACTTAGAAAAGCATTAGACATTATTGTGTGAAACACTCTGTTTTGCCAAAACAGATAGACCTATGAATCTCTGGGACATTTACATGATTTAAATTTTACAGTAATACTTACCTTACTTGTGGGTATAACTACAAAAACAAAATCCCTCAGACTGCACTGGTACAGGAGGACACAATTCGTACTTCTTTAAAACTGTGATACATTATTTTGGTTCCTCACTGTATAATTACAAACTTTATAAAATGGTATATTTGCATATCTGCTCGGAAGATACATGTATTTTCAGGCAACCAGGCTTTTTAGGGCAGCCGAATTCTGAAAAGCCTTTGGGCTCGTCATTGTGTGAAACACTTGTATTCTAAAGGGCCTCAAGTACTTAACAGAAAGAATAAAACATTGCTCTGGTAGAATGGTTGTAACTAGTGGAATGACCTCTTAATCCAGCTAACAGGTCTTAACAATTTACTGTGCTAACTCTGTCATGTTACTTCTTATAAGCACATGTTCTCAGCTCATGAGAATGATAAGTAATCTAACCTCAGCCTCTAATGAATGACTTGAACTGGTTTACTGTTGTTCTGTAACAATGTTTCCAAACAATTTCTATTATTCTTTGTAATGTTTTGTGACTTGGTAAACTTCTGCAGCTTGATAATGAAAAGGATTTTTTAATTTATTTTTTAGAGTTGTGTCTCCACAAGGATACCAAAAGATGATTTTTACATTGTGTTAGTATATATGAAATTTCTTAATGAAGACAAAAATCCCTATTAAGATATGGAAGAATATACTTAACCAATAAAATTATATAGAGTTAAATAAAGAAAATTAAATGGATATTTTCCTCAGGTGAAACTACCTGGTTTTAGGCCAGTCATGCAACATTTGAGAGACAGCTCATTGTTTATAATTTGCTGCAATAAAAATTATTACTGTAAAGGGTTGCAGTGTTTTTAATAGCCTCACTTGGTCTCTCTCAGGGAAAAGATGTGATTGTTTCTTCATGCTAAGGCCAGTGAAAGCCCAGGAGAAAGGAAGCTCAGCTGGGAAGATGGTGTCTTAGGAACACAAAGAGCATCTGTGCAGGTATACAGATAATATGTACTTTAAGGAATATGTATCAATAAGACTAAGTAACTTGAAGAACTAAAAGTATGGGGTTTTCTTTCATGATAAATAGTGAGAGGTCATTGAACTTAAAACCATAGTGAGTTTTTGACAAGAAAAAAACACTAAATTTAAAATGCATTTCAAACATTATAGTAAGTCACTCGTAAGAAAGAGAAATCTGTATTTCTCTATCAGACTGCTTGTTTACCAACAATAAAGACAAAAATCTGTGTCCATTAGAATTTATTAAAGTTATATTATATACATATAAATATAAATACTTTATTATATAAATATTTATTTTATTTTTTAAATAGGTGGTCAGTAACTACCTTTTTTTCTCTAAAGTGGGAAAAATCTGTTTGTATCATTAATGCAACATATACATTCCCAGTTCTAAACTGGATGTTGAATTGTTGGTCTCTTTTCTGAGCTCTCAGGATAGTCTCATAAGTTTTATTCTACACTTTTCATTCAGTCATTTTCTTGTCCCGTCAGCCTAGATTTTATCCTTCTGACCTATTGGCTCCTATGTAATAAGAACTGCTTTGAAATTTGAGACAGAGAATCCACCTTTTTCAATCCTTTCCTAAAGAAAAGCTGAAGCATCTGAAAACATGAAGGCATAGGACTCAGGTCTCACTGCCAGTTTGTAGCCATTTGGAGCCAGATAGATTAGACAAGCTGTTCACATATGATAAATTCAAAGTGTCAGACTTGCTGTTGATGTACAGAATAATTCTGTGATGTAGAATACTTGGTGTAGACATGACAGATGCAAAGTATGACAACAAGGTCCATGGCACCTCTGAGATGCCTTGAGCTCGAGGTGTTACCTCTCCTTTCCCATAAGGCTGTTTTTGCTTAAGAATCATGGGAATAGAGAAATCTGTCCTGAGACATTATCTGCTCAAGGATGATCTCTCCTGTGGCAGCAGACTTTTTTCATATCATCATTCATCTTCATGTTGCTACTTGAATTTTATGTAGCATTTCAAATTTTTTATCATATAAATTTTCTATTTTATTTATTCTTGTAACTGTATTTGTTGTATAGTTGGGTAATCTGGATCTTAATCTTTTGTCAAACATTTCGGCATATGACAAACCCAATTTAAAGGGTTTTTTCACACTCTGACAGAAATCTGAATTAGACTGCCCATTTTTTCTAAACTTTCTTTTAACTTAAACTTATTTACAACATGGCTTTTGAATTGTAGGAAATTTTATTTTCTTTGTAATTTCTACAGATAAGCTTGATTTTACTTCCTTTTATCCTCATTCTTCTATAAAGCTTATCTTCCTAAGAATCTTTTTTGCTGGTCATGTACACTCACCATGTGAACATTTCTGTCCCTACAAGATCTCAGTTTTTCTAAGCATTATAAGTCAATATGTTACATTTCTGAATTTTCTTCATAACATCAAGTTCAGAGGTCATGCTGTCCAGTGTGTCAGCACCCAGCTTTTAGTTAATTGGTTTTTATTTGTCCTAAACACCGTGTTGACTCCAGAGACTGTATGATGCTTGCAAGGCGAAATTATGGTAATGTTTTATTTGCAAGTTTAGTGTTGTTGAGGTAGAATAAAGATAATATTGAACAAAGAAAAATCATTTATTGCGAATATATTACAGGACAAATGACCACAGCTTGCACTGAATATAGAACCTAAATAATTTTGGGAGTTGAAAAACTACATTTTTCTATTCTGTTCAGCACTGGTTTTCACAAGATGAAGCATTTCTCATCAGTAATTCGGCTTCCTGCTAAGCCAAGAAAAGTAGAAATACCAGAGCAAGTAATTACAGATTTTGCTTTCTGAAAATGATTTTGTGATTTTTATAAGTAGAAAGAATGCTAAATGTGTATCTTGCTTGTTCTTGTATACAATATATATACAATGCGGCAATAATTTCAGCGTAAAGTTAATAAACTTCTTTTTTTGCCTAGAAAGACAGGTCTCATAGAAGAGCAGTATTTAGCTGACCCATCTTTAGTAGTTATGGCTGTCCATCTGCTCACATTGTTTTTAATAACATGACAAAATTTAATTGTTCTTTTTAGGTTAAAATCAGAGTTTCAAAATAACAAATCCCTAACTCTGAAATTGCAGCTTGTCTAATTGTTTAATGTCTACATAAATGCTTTCAAAATTGCTTTCTCATTTTTAGTTCTTGAATAAACTACATTCAGGTTACTGAAGTTAATTCCTCTTCATGCATGTCGTGTACTTTCACATTCTGACAAAAAAAATAACAATGACTTTTTGCTTCTCTTCCTTTACAATCATTCCAGATATCCTCATGAAGAGACATAAATGCAGTCTTAACATGTTTCATTCATTCTGCTCTGCATGTAGACGTTGCATTTCACCGAGTTCCTTATTTGGAGTGCATAACATTTGATATCTTTGCTTCTTTGTTTCTATCTACCTTTCTCATTTTAATTTCACTTCTGGCGTTATGCAATATTTGACTGAATGAAAAAGGAGAACTGTAATATTCTGCTGAATGTTAGTTATAACAGAATGTAAAGTAGTAAATATTAAAGAAACACATTCATGAGGAAGAGCATAGAAGTAAATTTTTTTGTGTTCTTCTATGAATCTAATTCTAAGAGGGAAAGCTAGTACATCCAAAGCAGAATGATAAACCTGGAAAAATATTTACGTCTTTGTACACAGCAGAGAGGATACGTAGACTTTAGTGTATGCTGCTCATACATTCCTTTAAATGCAATTAATTGGTAAAGCAGCAGTGAAAAAAAGGGTCTTATTTGCTTTTACATTTTATATTTTTAAGGCACAAAAATGAAGCAAAAATATACCAAGGACACACTGCACTTTCAATTTAAGATTAAAAAATATGGTTAAAAAAATATAAATTCTGGTGATACGAAACTGGGGGAGTGGCGAACACACCAGAAGACTCTGCTACCATTCAACAGGACCTTGACAGGCTGGCAATTTGGGCAGGGAAATATTTAATGAGGCTCAACAAGGGCATGTGCAGGGCTCTGCACCTGGGGAGGAATAACCCCAAGGACCAGCACAGGCTGGGGGCTGACCTGCTGGAGAGCAGCTCTGCTGGGAAGGGCCTGGGAGAACTGGTGGATGGCAGATTGGCCATGAGCTGGCAGTGCCATTGTGGCCAGGAGGGCCTGTGGTGTCTGGGGGAGCACTGGGAGGAGTGTGGCCAGCAGGTCAAGGGAGGTGATCCCACCCTTTGCTTGGCCCTGGTGAGGCCACATCTGGAATGCTGTGTCCAGTTCTGGGCTACTCAGTACAGGAAAGACAGGGAACTACAGCAGAGGGTCCAGCAGAGGCCACAGAGATGATGAGGGATCTGGAGAATTCCTCCTATGAGGAGAGACTGCGGGAGCTGGACTTGTTTTGTCTGGGGAGGAGAAGATTGAGAGGGTACCTCCTTAATGAATATAAATATCTTGAAGACAGGTACCAAGAGAATGGTGGCAGACCATTTTCAGTGGTGCCGAGTAACAGGACAAGGAGTTAGGACTGTAAATCGAAACTGAAAGTTCCATCTCTAATCAAGAAAGAGCTTCTCTACATTGAGGGTGGCAGAGAACAGGAGCAGGTTGCCCAGGGATGTTGTGGAGTCTCCCTCCCTTGAGATATTCAAAACCCACCTGGATGTTCTTCTGTGTCACTTGTTCCGGGTGACTCTACCTTGCCAGGGGCTTGGGCTGGCTAGTCTCCAGAGGTTGCTTCCAACCATAAAAATTCAGTGATTCTGTGAATTATATTTTACTTTTTCTTGCCTTCTTTATATTCTCCTGGATGTCCAGGAAAATTATTACAAATAAATCATTCTTTTTATATATACTCCATAAGAAAAAAATGCAATTTGTACCACTTTAATGTAACTATACCCAGATAGAAGTTCTTGTAGCACAACTTTAAATTTGATTTTCCTTTTAAAGTTCTATTTTTTTCAGATAAATTTACATGCATTTAAAAGCAAATGCAACTTGCACTTGCAAATGAAAGTCATTGCCAAGTCCAAATAAATGTATTACTACTCCATAAGAGCTGTTCACTTTTCAGAATCAGTTCACATGACTAGGTCCTAGGGATTAAAAAAAATAACAGACAGACACTAAAAGAAAGGCAAGAAGAGAAATGCTATGCATTCTGGGTGGAGTTTTATGATCATTCATAAAATAGATTGTTTGAAGGGCATGCTTTATTATTATCTTATTGAACTAACACATTGTTTATGTGAATATATGATACATTGTATAATAGCATAATAAAATTGCAACGGGATAGATAGCTGTGATGAAATGAGTATTGCTTCAGTGGTGCATGCCAATTTATGTAATTCTAATGCCAGCTGCAGTAACATTGTTTGGTTCAACGAGTTAGGCTATCAACATCCTGGAAACTGTTTCAGTGAGCATGCTTTGGTCTGTTTCAGTGTTTAAAATATCATGGGTCAAGGAAGTATTTACAAGTATGCTAAGATCTAAGAAATCATCCATCTCTTTCTTCTTTTTCATTTTCTTTTCTAAATTTTAATTGCAGACAGAATCTTACATTTCAGTTGTGGAATTCAAATGTGAACTATTGAAGGAATTACTGTAAATATAATGTAGAAAAGTGAGGTTTCCAGGGGCTTTGCTTATTCCCTTGCTTTAATTCCTGGTCAGTTTGTGGGACTTTTTGCTTTGGTTTGGGGGTGTATGTGGGTGTGTGTGTGGGTGTTTTAGCATTTTTGCCTAAGTGCATCTCATTTTGATGTTCTGTTTTGGTTTTTTTTAATTGGGTACAGGGACTTTCTATCCATCATTTATAACAAGGCCTTGAGCAATATCTGCAGGAAGATATGGCATGATAACTGGCAAGCTAAGTACCAAATATGATTCAGAAACTGCATGCCTGTGCTAGTGGATCTCTTTTTGTCTCAGGTGTAGTTCTGTACTGTTTGGACTGCACTGTACCTGAACAGTTTGAGTCCTCAAGAGGGAACCTATGGTTTCATGAGTCTGTTGCAGATTTGGCATTGATTTCATCAGTTTTGTTTTTGTAATGGCTTGAAATTAAGCATTTGTGCTCCTCAGACATTTAGAAAATTGAGCACCAAGAAATGGCCAATGTGGAAAATACCATTGTTATTGTTGCAGTGCAAAGATGCACATTGTTTAGCCTCCTTTCACTCCCTTCCCAACCATCAGAGTGATGACTTCATTTATGTATCTTCTATTTATCAAATTGTACTGCACAAGTGAAGGAAAAACATTATGAATGCCAACAGGAGCGTTTAAATTTTTAGCTGTTCCAGAAGCCCAAGGAACTTTAATGTTAAATGAAAAAAAAAAGGAAGCAAAACACATCAACTAACCAAATAAATTAATCAAAAACCAACCATCCCACTAAAAAACCCAAGAAAACCAAACCAAAATCAAACCAAACAAAACAAACAAACAAAAACACCAAAAAATCCCAATCAACCAAACAAAAAACCAACAAATATTCCAGAGCTACCTGGTGTTCTAGGAAACATCTGTAAAGTTAGGAGTTCTTGGCATAAATAATTATCTGGTTTCCATTACGAATGCAGACACATGGGTTTTTTATGTGATTAAAACAAAGTTTTCCAAATCATGTGTAGCAATGTGATCTCCATGTGGTTTTTCTTTGTTCCCCTGCTCTGTATGTGTTTGGCTGTTTTTGAAATATGCACCCTGCCTTGTCTGAAATCTCCTGGTGTCCTCCCCCACCTGTCTTTCCTTCAGACCTCCCAGGATAGGCTCCGGGAGAGCCAATCCCTCCCTTCCTCCCTTCCTTTATAAGCCAATGCCAGCAGGAGCCCGGAGTCTCCTGCTAGCCCTTACTCCCTCCCCTGCTTTCCTTCCCCCTTTCCCTTCCCTTCAACCCCACCCAAAGACCCCTAATAAACCTCCCTGGCAGACCGAAGATGGAATCCAGTTCGTTCTTTTGTCTCACCACTTTTCCTGCTGAATTTCTGTGGCCAGAGACTCATGCCACGCTAAGCGCACCCTGGGGGCTGTCTGGCCCGGACTTGGTGGAGATACGCGCCCAAAGGACCTCGTTTTGCGAGGCCGCCGCCTCCTGCCATTCCCCCGCAGTGAGAAACTTCAATCATGTTCAGTTACAAACAGGCATTAAATAATTGTCACAATTTTAAAAAGGAAAGCAGATTTTTCAGTGATTCAGATTCAGCAGCTATATGCAACATTTTAGCCTAACACAGCTGCACTTCAATACTATTGCTTAGGTGAAAGTAGGAGACTAAAATTGGAATTAATTTCCAGCTTTAAATGTCTGCTTATTTATGCTGAGCTCTCTTTGTTGAGATTTTAAAAAGTTCAGAATTTCCCTCAAACCTCTTATCCTAGGTTACAATATAGATGTATTTAGTATTCTATTACCACCAGCTGTGGGCCATTAGCTGTTATCTCCTGCTATGACTCACCCCTGATAACAGACAATGGGCCATCAAGGACCCACCACATGACTCATGGACTTATCTCATCCTATTGTGAGATGCTCCACCCAGGAGGGAGGAGCCAAGCATTCCCACCTGGATATAACCTGGCCTTGGAACTGTCTAAGTCAGCCCTGTCTACTGGGTTCCCAGAGGACAAGAGCTACCACTGGATCTTCAGCTGGAGACCAGACCTTCACAGGATCACTGCTTCAACTGAACTACTTCATTTGGACTGCTACCACCACCCTAACAGGGTGTTAGGTTGTATCTGACTTTGTCAGTGCTTTTCCTTGTATTATTTCACTTATTTTTAATTTCAATATTGACTTGTGATCTCCCACTGGTTTGTTTTCAAACCAATACACCTCTGAATGCCACAAAATTTGAATAGTAACTTTTTAAGAAGTCAGTTACTGTGTATCTCAAGCAATGCTTTTATCTCCTTTGTTCATCCGTTCTTCACCTACAAAATGAGGAAAATATATGTTTTCCATTCCACTGGAATGTTGCGAAAGTAATAGTGACATGATATTTGAATTTTTTGGAAGTGTGTGGGTCAGACTCAAAGGCTTTCTGTTATTCATGAAACAAATTCACTTTGCTGTGTAAACAGAATGGAATAGTTTTTATTTTCAACTGAAAACCTTTTCCAAAATTATTCTGGCCTATTTGAGAAGAGTGGTATTCACCTTCTGTTTCATTACACAGTGA
Organism: Grantiella picta; assembly: GCA_013397955.1. Lineage (NCBI taxonomy): Eukaryota > Metazoa > Chordata > Aves > Passeriformes > Meliphagidae > Grantiella > Grantiella picta. The sequence goes on from VZRM01003495.1 coordinate 204,032, forward strand.
TTCCTGTGCTTTAGAATAAAATAAGATTAGTTAAATGTTTCTTCTGTCTTGGTTTTTTTAACAGTCAATTATTCTAAGGTGTCACAGTTTTCTGTCATTTACTTTTCCTTTCACTTTTTCTCCTCCTTCCTGTCTTTCTCTTTTACTCTGTATCCCTACAGGCATTCTGATCCTTGAGTATGGCCAAAGACAGTCTTTGGTCACATGGGGAAATAGTCCAGTTGACAGAAATTACAAAGTGAGAAGGTAAGAGTGTCTGATTTTTACGTATTTTTACTTTGCAATCGAGGTTGTCAACCTTTGCAACATGTTCAGGTTAATATAAAAGATGAATGGCAATAAAAATGAGTTAAATTTCAAATATGAGTACAACATTGTATGTCCCATGCTTTCTAACTGTAATATGAGTGTAGTACACAGAATGTTCAAACTAACATTTTTTTCATGATTATCTACTTGTGCAACAAAGTTAGAGTCTTGCTCAAAAATTATTTATTTTATGCAGACGTTTTTTGAGCAGAGTTAAGAAGAGAAATGTTTTTCATTCACAGTGGTCCCCAAACCCTTTAACAGCTTCTGAAACTAGTGCTGTTTGTAAACATTATCAAGAACACTGGTGAAACATAGTCACTTCTGAAAAGAAATATAGCAATTCGCACACCATTGTTGGGCAAGAACAGGATATTTTAAGTCAGGTGAAATCATGCAATTATGTCAGAAAAAATCTAATTTCTAAAATGATGATAATTTTAGAATTTATAAATCCTCATGAATATCTTGTTGTGGTCTTTATTTTGTGCTTGTGTCTCTGTATACATATATAAATAGAACGTAATCAGCATTTTCCCTGCTCACCTACATGGAACACCATTGAGAAAGTTTCTTTCCCAGCTACATTCCTGATTTTAAGTGGAGAGAGGTCAACTGCATTTAATATAGTCTTCAACAGAATTTTTATAAGTGTTTCTAGCTGAGAATGTGTCCCAGTCTTTTCTCATTCTTGTACTGTCTGCAGGTTTAAGAGAGTTTTAAACTAAGATTTTCAAAATCACAAGCAAAAATGCCCAGAAACTTAATTTAAAAAATATTATATAGCAAAATTTTATAACTTCCACTGTTTTTTTGTTGTTGGGGACCTTTTATTGTTTTGGGGGGTTTTATGTTTTTGTTTTCGTTTAATTTTAATAATATTGGATGCTTAGCAGTTTCAGGAGGATTTGTCCTCTAGATATGCATTTATGCTCCCGTATTCATTCTTTATTTTAAAATACACCCTCACTGTATCCAATAGAAACTGAGGTATGCATATTTCGGGTGAAAATTGTCCCTTGGAATGAGTTACATAGGGTTTTAAACACTTCTTGCTGTATAAAGGTAATTTGGAGTTAAGCAGAACAATTCAAAATATTATATATTACTGTTGTTTTCAGAAACAATATATGACTCCAGAGGAAAAGTATTATAAATCATAGAAATTACATATTTATGAATTAGACCGGGTTTTTTTGCACATATTTTTGATATTGTACTTGAATTATGACCACAACCTAAAATTACTTGAATTAAAAATACAGGCCTGATAAACAGCAGATTCAAACAGGAAGTAAAAATATGGAAGACAGGATATTTATTGACCATTAACCTTTCCATATGTCTTGGAATAAAAGGAACTGGAAGAAACTAATTGACTAGTTTTACCGTGGTAACGCAGCCTACTAAGGACAATCATGCCATTCTATTACAATTTTATCTAGGTTTTTTTTGCTTCTTAGCATCTGAAATCTTGCAACGAATGCTAAAAACGACAGTGTTCATCACTGTCAGATCATGATTGCCAATGTAGCAGGAAACCAACAGCAGACAATTGAGTAATTTTTTCTCCCTTTTGAAGACACAGATCTCCAATGATCAAGTCACTTTTTTTAACTATTCAGTAAGTTGAAAATTTTGAATTTTTGACTGTCATTATAAAGCTTTTTTTCAAGATTCTCTACACATCCTTTTAACATCTCTTAATACATAAGCATTTTTTTCTTAAATGGACACCAGAATGGTAGAAAATATTCAAGTACAGCTTTATGCAATCTAATTTCCTTCCTCTTTAGTCAAATGTCTTTCTTTTCAAAACAAAGCTGAGGTTGACTGTCAAACCATTCTGCCTTGAAATTGTAACAATTTATGATGATCTAAAAAACACATGTTTCTGTTTTCCGAATCCATTTTTAAATTATTAGTATCACCTACATTCATTGTTTCAATATTAGCTGCTTTAAAACAACTGAAGCTTGTAAACTCTGTAGTAGATTAGCTGTGAATGCTGAGGAGGTAGTTGCTGCCAAGTTTCAAAAACCTCTTCATGAATGTACAAGAAGGTATGTAGGCTAGGATTCCTTAAATATTACACTAGGGCTTAGAAAAAGAAATACTAATCATATAAGCTGTTTGTTTTGGGCTACTTTTCTGAGTTGTCTCTAGAACATGCTTCGACTAACTTATGTTAAACACCTAAATTACGTTATGAGAAGAATTGCTTTCTGGGGACCTCTGATCTTCTCCAGGGATTAGAAGGTGAAGCCAGGTTAACTAGTTCAGTCATAGACACCTATGACATGGATATCTAGAAAAAGAATTTGAATCTTGACCTGAGATCTTACTCCTTAATAGATGGATGTTATAAATTTTACATACTTGGAGCTAAGATTTCAGTATTTTAACTGGTTTGTGGGACAAAAGGACAGTTAATTGAGTCTTTTCCTTACTCCCTAAATTTCAGGAAAAAGTACCTTAGAAGATGTTTATGGAATAATGCATGAATTTTATATACCATCTTTCTATTCGGTTCATACTCTCTATGTCTTTTGGAGCATGAATTGATTCTAGTGAATTGTCTGGCAGATACTATCTGACCTGAAAATAGCAATATAAAAATTGGAAACACCCAAAATAAATGTGCTTGAATTCATGCAAGCACGGTCATACATTATTTTAATTACAGCTGTCATGCGCTTACAGCTTCCTGTAATAATTTTATGTATTTTATATGTTTAACATTCTGTCTCCATCATGGTAGACCTAGATATTACAGTTTACATTTAAAACAAACTCCCAAGCCCTTGTTTATTGCTTCTTATTAATAGAACTGCCTCAAACATTTTGCATTTTTTTACCCAATGTCCAAATTTTTGCACTTTTGTTTTTGTTTGTTTTTGTTTGCTTTGATTTTGGTTTTATCTCCAATAACATCTTTTATTTAAAAGCCAAGAAATTTTTATGACATTTCTTCCAGCAAAACTTTAGTTTAGTTTAGTTTTTGAGAGATTTTCAACCTGTTCTTTGATAATTTAAAATAAATTATAAATTCATACATGAAGTCTCACTGGAAGTAAAAGCTAAGCAGATGTTGGGTTGAATGACACATCTGTTGGCTTGAGAAGAAATTATATGTATGCCTAATTGGATTTGCCCTTTATTTTTCTTAGGAGACTGAATCTTATAACTGAAGCAGACACAACATAACAAGGAAAATAATGGCTTTTAAGTCAGCAGTTCCATTGTAAATTCATATTTTAATGATAATATTTTACATGTTTTAAATTGCATTAAAAATAACTTAGCTTAGAGATGAACTGTACTTCAAGATCCATGACTGGGCTTTTAAAAATTACCATTGGATATATTCAATGACATATTAACATTCAGTATAAAAATACAGACTTGTTTCATGTCATCAAACAAATATATTTTTGGGAGCAATATAGTAATATCAGTTTATAATTACTTAACTAAACATTTTACTATTATGAAATAAATGGCTCAATCTATTTCTAACCAGGAAGTAGTACTAAACCCAGTATAATTTCTAAACAACAGAAATAAAATTTAACACTGGAAAGAACTGAGCAGGCAGCTTATAAGAGAAACCTCCCCACACATTCAAATCATAAAAGGGATTGGCGTTATTGAGGGTGAAGTAAGAATAACAATTATTCAAATGTTCCGAAAAAAAGATTGTGTTACAGAGATTATAATACATTTTAAATATGTAATAATGAAAAATCTTAATAACACTTATTCGTGAAAGGCAATGTACAGAAGTTTGCAATACAGGAGCAAAGAGACACTGAATGAAATTGAACAGCAACAAATTTGAAATTGATTAAAGAGAATACATCTTTACCCAGTGCATAATTAACCTGTAGTTTTCATTGCCACAATATATCCTTGAGACAATTTGATAAAAGGATTACACAGTTATGTAGATGATGAAAACACTCATAGCCACATTAGAGAAGAAAAACAGAAAAAAACAAATTCTTTTAACACATAATTTAATCACTAACTGAAAGAACAGATAAAACTTTGGTACTTTGCAAGTTATTTCATAAAAATTTATTCCTGTTTTTTTTTTTTTTTAATTTTAGTCAGAAACAGTCATTCTTCAAAGACAGATGTGTCTTAATCCATTTTTTCATTCTTATTTTTGCTGAGAGGCTTAAAATTTGGTGTAGTCTTTCTCTTCATCCTTGTCCATCTAGGATTGTTTTTATATATTTTTCTCAGTGAAATCTGCTTACATGTTCTTTGGTTCCATGTTACCCTGAGCTCCTGTTTTCTTTGTTTTCTTTGTAACTGTTTTTAATGAACGGTATAAGGTCATTGTCCTTTAGTGATAACTCACCACCATTGTTTCTATTTATATCTAGAATCTGTAGTATCGTTCACATTTACATTATTCCACTCCACAAAATTTATTCTAAAGTCACAGGCAATTCAATTAACTGAACATAGCTGCTCCCTACAGGTTTAATTAAAGTTTAACTCAAACTAATTTAAATAATGGTTTCCTGTTACTAGTTCATTGTTATGCCAGCTAAACAAACAAAAAAAAATCTCAATTCAATACAAATCCAGTCAATTCACAGGACCTTGAACTGTTGAGGTAATAGAAATCTGTTGTTTCTCATCAGTAAATAAAGAAATAATGTTTACTGGGAAACTCATGCTAGCATCAATATTTTAAATATCTCTTCTTCCCACTTAGGGTTAAATAAACTTTCATTTTTGCATTCTTCTTGTCATTTAGGGATTCACTAAGGTTAACTCAATACTTTGGTGCAAGGGAATAGCAACATTTAAATGAAAGAAAAATTGTAAAGCAAAATAGCTTGTTTGGTCAGGATGTCTGGAAGTCATCTGGTCTAACCCATTACTGAAAGATTAGTTTTCAAGATGTCTTGTCCATGGGAACATTGAAAATCTCTGTGAACAGGGATTTTGCAATCCTTCTGGGCAACTTGCTTCTTTACTTAGTTACCATTCCTGTGAAGATCTTATTTCCCTATTTGAGGTAAGAATATTTGTTCCTGCAGTTTGTGTTCCCTAACTCTTCTCATTTTGTTTTGCACTTCAAAAGAAGAGCTCATCTTCTCAGCAATCATCTTCCAAGTTACTGAAGAAAGCCATTACATCCTTCCTCAACTGTATTCTCCAACTTGAACCAAATCGAGTTCCTTGACATCTTCCCGTGTGTCTTTTTTTCCATGCAGACTACTGGGGTACTGAAGGATAAAAAGCTAAGTTGTTTCAAATATTTGCATCACTTATGTCGAAATGGGATGGTAATTTTCGGCTGAAAAAAAAGAAATAAGTTTTATTTCCTATTGTACCCAAATAACACATGAAATGGACATATGCAGCAGTTGATCAAATTGGCAAAGCATGCAGAGGAAAATAATATGGAAATGCTAGGAATAGTTTAAACAACTTACTATCTGACTAATTAAACTTCATGTTGCTGATGTTAGACTGTATCCATTACCTGACCTATACCTCTTAAAGCTACTTTGAAATCTTTATTCCAAGCCTGCAGTATAGTTGTAGCATAAGTAATTTTTAGAAATATTGTTGCTGACATTATTTATCAGTTGACCTTAAAATTTCATGTCTCTCCTTCTATTGAAAACCATGAGATGAACTTCTCAATGACCAGAACCCAGAGCTCTGCAGTGGAAGAAATAATATAACTTCCTTGCAGTATTATAATTGCTCAGAATCACAGCAAAAGTAGAGCAAGCAGATCAAAGGAAATATAAAAGACTAGAGTTGCAAACACTGTCAAGACTTGTGTCTCTAAAGAAAATAGTTTGAAAGTGACCTTGTTTCATTATCAAAGACTAAAGTTCATATTCTGCAAATAACACCAATCTTGGATGTAAAATCAACTAAAGCAAACTAACTGAAATAAATTAAAAAAAAAATAATTCCAGGAAACATCTAGGAAGACTGTGGTAGATGAAACTAATGTATCTTCTTCTTTTAGATCTAGAAAAAAAACCATTTAACAGCAATAAGTGAAAAGCCAAAAGCTCACATTTCATTTAGCAGTAGTGTATTAGTACTAGTAGTGTAAATTTAATAGTAATAGAACCAAATATAACATTAAAATGATAAAACCTCCTTACTTGATATACAAAATACTTTCTACAAGAGAAAATAATATTAAAAAAACTGAAAAAAGTGAATTACAATGCTCTTAAAGATCCCTTTTGAAAGAAAATTTCTTGAGTTATCATTAAAAATTTATTAGAAAAATCATGAAACAGCTAATCAGCTCTTTGTCAACTTCCCCTTTTTCATTAATAGTACTATAGAAGAAGGGGAAAAAAAACTAATCCTTTTTCCTGTTAACAATTGGATTATGTTTTACAGTCCCAGGGTCAGATGGCAAATGGTTGTCTGTGGAGAACCATTCATAATGGCAGATCCTGTTGAATTTTTATCTCAGAATGGTGTTTCAAATATTTCACAGAAATATCTCATGAAAATATCTCATTAAAACAGAGGAGAATATTTTTCAGGAAATCATCTTTTAATTCTGACATAACAATCCTGAACTCCAAGTGAGATATACAAAGTACTTCAAAAGCTGAGCCTAAGAACTTAAATTGTTAATTCTGCTTCGTATTAAAAATTACACTCTTGACTTATACAGACTTTTTATGTATTACTATTATTTTTCATGTTGTCACAAGTGTTAATAACTCTTTTCCTCTGTCCCACAGGGACCAGCTATCCCTCCTTTTAAAGTGCCTGACTCAGTAACATAATTACATTATAAATAGAATAAATATGTTTAATGCATTTTAGTTTAATTTTCCTGTTTCCTATCTTATTGCTTGAAATTTTGTTCTTTTACATTTCTGCTATGGGATGTAATAGCTTTTCCCGAAGAACCTCATTTCTCTTTGGTTTAGAAGCTGATCAATCTAGAATTTCTCTATGATCAGAGATCTAGATGGTAGCAGCTGAATAACACTTTAACAGTGACCTTCTCTTCCCCATAGCTAATTTTCTAAAGGCAACTCTTCAGTTTTGAACTAAAAAGGATGAAAAGGGTGAGGCCCAAGTTAATTGTCTATGTTTTCACAGTTATAATTCCCCTCTATTTAAATTAAAAGCCATTTTCCCTCAAAGCAGGGGACTGAAGTTGTGCCATTGAGGTCAGCATCTGGGGCAGACCACTCTCTAAACACAAATCAATACTCAGTAAAAGGAGTAGCAAGTTTGATTCATCACACGGGCATTTCTTGTAAAGGAAGAAAAATATATATGCAGGAGAATGTTTTTATTTCTCCCAATAATGTTTCTATTTCTCCCACCTAATAACTTAATAAGACCTGACTGTAATTACAATGTCAGTTCTGGTGAGATCACAGCTTGAGTGGGCACTATGGTGAAAGACAAGTAGCCCTGCCAAATTTTGTACTTGAAAGTTAGATTCCAGATCTAATTTAGTAAGTGGATTGAAGAGAGGCGTGAGACACTGAAACTGGAATGTACAATTGCACATCTGTTTCCAAGTTGCTATGCTGATTTAGGCAAGCCATACATTATCTCTATGGCTCCATTTCTGCACTACTCATGGAGTGATTAGGCTCAATAGGAAGGATTTGTGTTAGTTGGGTCTTTAAAGCTGTGATACATTACGGGAGTCTGGTAAATATTGTTTATTCACTCTCTATCATTTTCAGTACTTTTTACCTTGTTTCTTTATTTTATTTTAAGGCCATTCTAGTAGGTCTTGTAAGCCAACATCTAGGATTCTCTTTTCTACCTACTTGAAACAACAACTGGTCCACTTGGATCTTTAGCTTTCTATTAACATACTCAATTTTTATATTTTCCCCATATTCCAGAGAGAGAACACAGTCCATCACTTATTGATTCAGAGCAAGGGAAAACCTTAAAATATTCAGCTCTTATTTCCTTATGAACTAGAGACAGCACTGCTCATCCACGATACTGATGCTAAAGCCTTTCCAGCTGCAGCTCCATCTCAGATGTTGAAACGCTCTTATTAATAATTTCATATTGAAAGTTCACTATAGAGTTAATAGACCTCGACTTTCATCAAGACTGGATACTTTATCAGTAGTTTGGTTGGTTGGTGGGGTTTTTTAACAGTTTAGTATGCAATTTAAATATTTTTTCACTGTTTTCAAGCATGTTGCTCCTGAAGGGTTTCAACTACGATAACTCTTGTATTCATTTGTTACTGTAATACTCTTTTTCTTTATTGTGGACCTGTGTGTTTAGTTTTGGTCTCAAGACTGTATTTTCTAACCTTGTTCCTGAAAGGAACTGCTATCTTCTGTTCTTTGCATACCTTTGAGAAGCAAACCTGGTTTTATTTCCTAGTACAAAACTCACATTGACAGAGACCTGCCACTTGTCAGTATTTGGTACATATGTCAAGTTTATTTTTCCTCTCCTGCCTTATTCTCTTGGTTAGCAGATGATCCTGTCTTGTGTTCACTATCATATCACAATCACCTGTATGTCATCCTTATTTGTCTTAGAGCTCTGGTCATTCTGTACTTCTATTGACCATGTGTTTTCATCACTGGCTTCTTGTATTAGAAACTCCTACATAATATATTAAAAACCACTTCCTTATTGCCCTGTGTTGATTTCAATTAGATCTATCATGTCACTAGTTTCTCCTTACAGTGCAGATAATATTGTAGTGTCTTATCAGCATGTCTTGCAACAAGACTGTAGCTCCTCATGGAATAGAGACACCCAAAAGTGCCACAGTATTCAACAATTTTCAGAAGGTTTCTCATCTGATTTAAGGCTTTCCCCTCCTTCAGGCAATCTAAGGGTAAAATTTATATTCCTTTCTTAACTGTATTTTTTTATTTTGTGATAAATCTTACTGATTTATTGTCTTTTTAAAAACTTGTGTTCTGGAATTTGTGAGTTCACCATTCAAAGCATAGGGAAGTTGCATTCACTTTTGTTCATTTTTGTTTTCTTTCAGTAGCAAGAATCCTATCCACAATTTCTCTCTTTCAAGGCATTTACAACAGAAAATTACCATAGAGATGATAAAAACTGAATTCACTAGTACGCTCCAGTATGCAAATGAACTATTTAAACTATAGTTCAATAAAAATGTGTAAGAAAATACAAATAGAAATTTATGACTGAAATCTTTATCTTTTAAAGTATTTTGTAACTTTGTCGAGAATATGGACAATTTGTTCTGAAATATTTTGAACAAATATTTCTACCTCAGCAGTATATCCATGTATTCATAATAAATGGAATGTGAGTCTTTTGTTTACATCGTGAGACAACAAGAGGGGAAGGTTTGATGTAGTTTTGTCAGATTGTTTCAATCCTGTGGAAATGTAGTGAGGGACCAAGGTAAGGAGCATCTGCCATTTAACATGTCAAACTTACAGGGACCAGTGGAGCTGACAGACACTGAAGGAAATGTGTTTTGCAATTTATATGGATTAGAATACTAATTTCTGTTGCATTTATAACTCACACAAGACATGTAAGCAAACTAACCTGCAGTCGTACTGAGCATTTCTGAGGATGCTAGTGCACACAGTGAGGTAACTAACATAAAAGTGATTTTTTTTGTGGCTTTAGTGTTCTAGGTGAAATCAACGATAGTGTTCTCCTTAACTGTCATGAATAATGACAAATATTTCATAGAAAAAAAAGCATATGTGTTGTAATTTTCTTTCTCAAAATAGTCGTAAGTGAATAAAGGGTGACTGAAAAGTCAGAAATGTGGATGTGAATACCTAAATGTTAGCAGCAGACAGCAGATGTCTTGATATGATAATGACAATTTCTATTAAAAATTAGGATTATAGAAGTGAAATGCAATAAAAGTATTTAAAAACCTAAAAAAACCCTTTTTAATGAATAATTCACTACCCTTTATGTCTGAAAGTCTATGGCTATTATTTTACAAAGATAACTAAGAAAATAGTGAACTGTTTAAAAGTTAAAAACACAAGTGGCAAAGGAATTAAACTGATTATTAAAATATTTTTCATCATTTAATTAAAAATCTCTGGAAAAAATACTCTTTCAGCTTATGTCCTATCACAGTACTTGTAAAAGAATATTTGGTTTCTGTGCATGTAAAGATTTTGAATTATTTCTCTCAATGCAGCAGAAATATATCTAATGAAGCAGGACCTCTCAATTTAAAATTTAACATGATGCATGTACAAAATTTTCATGTACTTGGAGATTAGAGTTTATTCTTTATGGTAATTATCACCAATCCTTCTACTATTAACAATTAGGTACCAGGCTCAATTGATATGGTTGTCACAGGCCATCTGGTTCCTATCAGTTGGTGCAAAAGGCTTAACAGATCCTCATGCGGCTCTCATCTTCCAAATCTCTGTAATTCCAGGGAAAAATCTTACTTATTTTTCATTAAATTAATTGAAAATTAGGTCATTACAATTTAATCCCATCAACATCAAAAGGATAATTTTAAACTGTGTATTATTAACTTCTAGTATTTCTATTTAATTTTTCCGCAATTACAAAAGCGAGATGGGTAAAGATATCTATGATCTGAGAAGTACTGTGAAAATAAGAGGAAATTTTGAAGCATTTTATAGAGACCTCTACAGCATTCTATGAAAATGAGAAAAAAGGAAGGAGATAATGTTTCAGAAAGGAAATAAAACTGAGGATTTGGGGTTCTAAGCTGGAGCTCAGGGCCAGTGTTCTTTAATATCATTATAAATGATCAGGAAACCGGAATCAAATGTATTTTAGGTAGGTTTGCCAATGATACTGAACTAGGAGTAGCTGTGGACTCCTTAGTGGGTAGAAAGGCCTTACAGGGAGATGTGAATAGACTTGAGAGATTGGTGATCACCAGCTGTATGAAATTTAGCATAAGTAAGTGCAGAATTCTCCACCTGGGGCAGGGAAATCCTGGTTTTGCATACAAATTGAGTGATGAGAAGGTGGAGAGAAGCTCCACAGAAAGAGAAATTGAGATTTGGATCAATGGCAAGTTGAACATGAGTCAGCAGTGCCCTGGCAGCCAGGAGGGCCAACCCTGTGCTGGGGGACATCAGGCACAGCATTGCCAGCCAGGCAAGAGAGGGGATTGCTCTGCTCTGCTCTGTGCTGGCGCAGTCTCACCTCCAGTGCTGTGAGCAGGTTTGGGCAAACAGTGGTTACTTGGTAATACAAAGGCAAGTTCATAATATATATTTAGTGGCTTTGTACACAAAACCTTTCTTAAGCAACAGCTAAACCTATATATCCTATAATTTGATGAGATACATAAAGAATATAGTATTTTTAATCTTTCTTAAGCTTCTGCATAAAATATCATAGAATACCTTCAATTTGATATTTAATACCTCTGAGGATAAAACTGGCTATCTAACTTTGGTGCTTAAACATGGGTGGAATCTTGTTCTGACAGCTTTCTGTGGTAATTACCTCTTTCCACGCAAGACCATCTAGTCCTTTAACTTCTGACCATTATGATTTTAAATTATTTGCCTAGATTAAGTGGCCTAGCTCTCATTTCATAAGTTTTAGTAAGTTCTACAGGCCTGATTTATTTGCCTGGCTTCACAAATACGTACTCAAAACAATGTGAGCAAGCCCAGTGTTTTTATCCTTCAGTTTCCTCAAGTCAATGTTTACCAGTAGTCCCATATTTTTCTCTCAGAGCATTACTTATGCTGCTTATATTTTCTCTGGAAAGTGAATTAAGTCACATTTCCTTACTCCAGACAGCATTTTACTTGGTTTTATGACATGTTCTAGTCCAAGTTTCTGGGCAATAGGTGAGTATAACAACCTTAATTTTAAGCATGCAGTAATTGTATTCTTTAAAATAACAGAATAATACAAACAATAAGTACTAACTTTGATTTCATAATTAGAAAAAATAAGCCACAGAATGTGCAATGATAAGCTCTTTTAAAAAGTGCAGTATGAATCATATGCTTGTATAAAGCAAATCATATGCTTTAGTGCTTAGATTCTACAGAGACACTGCTATAGAAATATTGAAGGATGAAAATGCAGTTTTGAATAAAACATCAATACAATGGTGACAAGAGGGATATGTCATTTTATGTACTTGATGCAATGTGGTTTATAGAATTAGATGTCTTTCATAAAATGCATAAGATTTAACATGATTAATTTTAATTATTTTCCCAGCTAAGGATTCTTTCAGAATTATATGGGGTGCTATAATAATTTTTCTCAGAATAAAGAACACAATTCTTTCTGTGGGGGGACCTAGAATTTTCCCAGTAACGTTCATGGCTTGGTTCCCTTTAGAATTCTTCAGACTGCGGTTTCACCAGCTTTCAGAGAGTCCATATTAACTTTTTCCTCCATGTTCCCACTCCCCTCTCTGTTTTTCTTTGAGTCAAACCTGTCAACTTTCCATTGATTTTGCTTCTTTAGGCTGAAAACCTGCTCTGTCTGTCACAATTAAAACTGTGGAAACTTTTTCCATGGAATTGAAAATCCCTAGACACATCATAATTTTAAAAACCTGCAGGGGCTGCATAATAAATATAGCATGATACATCAAATAAGAATAACTAGAAGAAGGTTTTCTCCTGAAATCTGAGGGAGGAGGGGAGAGTGTGCACATGCATGAATATGCCTGTATGCTGTTTATAAAGTACTGAAGGGCAGTATTTAGCCCTGCCCTACCAGCAACTCTCTTTGTGCTCCTCAAAACTTCCCTTTAACCTTGCTGCTGCAAGCAGCTGTGGAACAAATTCCAAAAATTTAAATATCTAACACCTAATTTCAGAGGAGTTCAGGTATGCACAAAGTGGTAATGTGTAGCTCTGCCAGTGGTCTGATGAGTGATCTGAAGTAAATGGCTGCGCTGCTCTGTTTCTACTTTATTTTAATTACAGATCTCATTGTTTCCCTGTCCTTTACAATGTTCTGTGAGCTCAGTGGAGCAACTATGATGCTGAAAAGTTTTTATTAATTGCAAAATAAGAAAATGTTAAATAGCAAGCATTTTGAGGGCTGCTGGACCCAACTTCTATGCACTTTTTCTTTCATTATTTTTAAAAATATAGGAAGAGACAATAGTCTGAAAAACTTGAGTTGTAGCATAGTCACAAAAAGAAGTGTGGTATGTTTGCGTTCATTCATTTCATTACTATTATTATGTTTATTTGACAAAGTTTAATTGATTTGTGGTATTCATGATCACAGTTTAAAACAAATGTACACAAAGTAAATGGCTGAAAATTAGCTTATCAGTAAACAAACTGAAACACAAGACTGAAAACTGCTTATATGCTAATGAAGCTAAGACTTACCTCTGTATAACTTCATAAAGAAAATTTATATTTCTCTCTGAAGTAGGGGATAGAAATGGAATTTGTGTCAGAGATGTATTTTTATTCTAACATAACACCATCTTCATCTATGTTCTTTTTATTATTAATAGTTTTCTTTGCAGTGAAAATATTTTTAAATATACCTTGAATAAAGAGAAATGCTCAGGCAGTAATTTTTGTGTACCGCACAATGCATTTATTTGTTGTGTGCAGACTGTGTATTTGAGTACAGTATTTATTCAGCACACATTATTATTTAAAACATGGCATATCTGGACTGCCTGTAAAACACTCATTTCAAGTGTTCTGTAAATTGCTGGTGAAATTTATCAAGTTTATCAAACCATGCAAGGACGGTAGCAATGAAAAGCAAAATAATAAAATTTTTCTCTACTGTTGCCACTTTCAGAAGCTATGCCGTTACCTCTGACCCACGGCAAATAGCACCATGCAGCTAAGTGTGACCCATCATTTAACCTTCTTGATGATCGTGGAATGTACTGGGAAAACAAAAGAAACACAGATGAAGGGAAGACTTACTGATGAGCACTGGACTACACGTGCCCTTCTCTAATAGTTTAGGTGTGCATGGAAAAGAAGGAAACGAAATAAAAACTTTACATCTTTTTAAGATATTTGAGATAACAAGTCAGAATGACCCGGGTAATGGTTTTGGGCATGTGGAAAATCACAGCGATCAATCTCAGTGAGGCCATTTGTGGTGCATGCTGATCATTAAAATTTGAAAGGAGCACACATGCAAAAAAATACCCCTTTGTAGGAACATATCCATAGGAGTCCAGCATCAAACAGAAGCCCAAGCCAAATGTCAAACCCCTCTGTCTGACACCCAGGCTGCCAGACAAGGCTTGGGCAGGGTCCGGGTGCTGTAAGGGCGAGCAGCAGCCTGTGGGCTGGGGGCCACGAGCCGTGCAGGCTGCCGGGGGATCCATGAGGGCAGGATTGGCAGCTGAATCATTAAATCTTCACTGTTATGCAACTGAGTGGTACAATGTTATTCCAATGGCCTCCTTTAAAATTCCTTCTGTGAAAGCCTCATCCTAAGGCTCATATTTGGCCTTGACAGAAGAGGAAGAGGGACCAGGGTTTCCACACTAAATTAAAAGGAACTTTTAAGGTGTACTATTGTGTCTACTCCAGCAGAAAGGCTCTATCCTGTCACATAGATACTGGCTGTACTGAAACAGATGATCTCCAGAGTGCCCTTCCATCCCAAGCCATATGTGATATTGTGACTTCTATAAAAGTATGCACACCTATCTTCCCCGCTGAATTCAAAACAAAGCCAAACACAGAAGACTCTTAAGCTGCATAAGTTAGGTACCCAACAATAAGTGAGTCTCTGTCACCTTTTGCTGAAGCCACCAAGGAATAAGACTCATATCATTAAGAGGTTAATTTTTCACTACTTATCTTCTACAAATCCCTCCTTCTACTCTTTCAGAGGCCCTAGTGTACCCTGCATGGCCTCCCACTGCCACTCCAGAAGGGTCTTGGTCTGTAGTAAGTCTAATATCTGTCAGTCCTGGTACACATCTGACACACACTACAGCATCTCAAATAGGCTTAGACATCTATGTTAACATAACTGAATAGCTCCCAGTGGTGTCTGCAAAGCTACTTAGTTGACCAAATGTTGATGTCTATTTTAAGATGAGCTGAACAGTTCTCTATGCCTGGATTTAGTTGCTTGCAGTTAGATGCTTAGTGCCATTTTTAGATGTCCTAGCATATCTATGTGGAACTGGCAGATATGACACAAGATATGACTTGAGCTCTTCTGGAGTGACAGCTGGAAGTCAGATTAGATACTTTAAGGCATCTCAAATGGCACCAGATACCCACATTTAGACAACCAAATCAATCTGCTAGTTCCCACTATGCAGCAAAATTATCACTGTATTTGATTCTTCTGGATCTCTGTTTTCCTAAGGAAAGTTCCCCATCAGCAGGCTAGAATAGAAAGAAACTGCACAGCAATTACACAGCTCTTTAAAACAAAGAGATAAAATATGCCAACAAATTAAAAACTAAATGGGTACAAATAACTAGTAAAAATAAACATCCAGTGAAAGAGATTACTTAAAAATGTAGTAAATTCTTCGGCACTTGATGCTTTTACAGCATAACCATTCTTCCTTCTGAAAGACAGATTTGTATCTAATCAGATTTACCTGGAGTAAAAGATGAAAGTACTGTAAAGAATTCCATGACCTTTACACTGACAAAGCCAGATTAAGTAAACTTAAGTGGTTCCTCCTGCCCGTAAAAGCTTTCTGTTAAACTACTGCACAGAAAGTTTTACTATAGAAGTAGGTGTCTTTAATAGAATATCTAATCACTGTAGGATTGGATGGTTCTCTTGGGGAAAGAATAGAGTTTTTTTTTCTCAGGGAAGTCTAGCTATAGGAGGTGTTTAATTTTACTATCTTTTTTTCAGAGAATGGGATCAGTCTGGATCTTACCGTGATTATACTTCTCCTTAAATGGCCAGCAGTACTTTAATTTTTAAATTTCTAAAGCTTGTGTAGATTGTCTATTCAATGGGTTTAAATTGGCATAACTCTGTTCACACAAACTGGTGTATAGAAAGTGGTCAAACAAGAAACTTCTATTTTTTAATAATATTTTCATTTAACAGCTGGAATGTTTATAATTTCTTTTAAACATATAAATTTTTCTGCAGCCTAATCTGAATAAGTGACAGAGACTTCTAAATGACATGAAATGGCCATAGATAAAAAAATAACAGGGCAGACTCTTAGGTGGTAGAAGAACTATATAACTATTGAGCCTGATTCATCCATTTTGAACTTTAAGCACTTAAAAATGTCATACTCTCCAATTTCTAGGTATGCAAGGGGAAAAAAAAAAGAAAGAAAAAATTTATTTACCTTCTTCAACACAAGCAGAAGTGTTGTCAGTCTGTTTATATGTTCAGTTGCAAAGCTGAGAGAAGTGCTGAAAGTAGTCTGTGAGGCTCAAGGAAGCTGCATTCCTGAAATTGAAATACCTGGTTGATCAACTAAATCACTTTCCACCTTTAGTACAGATCTGCAGATTTAACATACAACCTTAATTAACAGTGCCAACAGAGACAAGAACTGTTTTTCCTTCCCTAATAGGTATAAATCAAAATATCCGACAATATTTTCTAAACACCTCAAGTAAGTGAGTCATTTTAGCCACCAACAGAGAAGGCAAACAGTAGTGTTTAATACTAAGATGAATTTCTAGAACAGAGATTATCAGGCTTGGGCCAAGTATTTTCATTATCACCCAGCATTACACCGCAGTCACACATTAAAGCATGCCATGGTGCTAGATTGTTTTACATCGAAACACACTATGTAGCCAAGGCTAGCTGTGAATTTGGAATGATGCTGCATGGCAATACTCAGTTTCAGGTCTATTGAGCAGTTGTGCTCACAGCATTCTTGTACAGTTGTGAGACATGGATCACCTTCTGTTATCATGTCAGCAGATCTGATAATTTTTGTTCAGCATGTTGTATTCAATATCATAACCAGATTCAGCCACTAAACACCAAAAATCACTCACTGCTGGACTTGCACAAGTTATTTGTGTCTTTTTGTATTGTGTGACTAAACTGGCGTGAAGTATTCCTGATTCCCACAAGACCCTAATGGGATACAGATCCAAGTGCAAGGTGGTGCACCTGAGTAGGGGCAATCCCAGATGGGGAGGAATACTTATTGAGAGCAAGCTTTAAGGAGGAGGACTTGGGGATTCTAGTGGATTAAAAGCTGGACATGAACCAGCAATGTGAACTCACAGACCAGAAGTCCAAACACATTCTTGGCTCCATTAAAAGGAGTGTAACTAGCAGGTTGAGGGATGTGATTTTCCCCAACTACTCTGCCCTCACGAGACACCTTTTGGGCTGCTGTGTCCAGCTCTGGGGTTCTCAGCACATGAAAAGCATGGGCCTGTTGGAGTGGGTCCAGAGGAGGGCCACCAAGACGATTTGAGTACTGGAGCACATCTATGAAAACAGGCTGAGTTGGAGCTGTTCAGCCTGGGGCAGACAGGGCTTCAAAGACTTGTAGCCTCCCAGTACTTAAAGGGGGCTTTGCAGAAGATTTTTGCTAGCACAGGAAGTGATAGAGCAAGGGGGAATGGTTTTAAACCACAAGAGTTTAGATTTGGATTAGATGTTAGGAAAAAAGTGCTTACTGTGATGGTGGTGAGGCATTAGAACATGTTTCCCAGAGAAGTTGTGAATGACCCATCCCTGGGAGTGTTCAAGATCAGGTTGGATGGAGAGCTGAGTGAGCTGGTCTAGTAGATGGCATCCCAGGATTTGTCAGGGTGGTTGAAGCTAGATGATCTTTTTAGTCCCTTCCAACCTAAACCACTCTATGATTCTATGATTCACGCTAATGTCATGCTGAATAAAGGAGAATGATCACTACCTTCTATCTACTGATAAAATCCATGTCAGTGAATTTTCAGTACAGTAAGCTGTTTGGATTCATTGCTGCCAGGGCATGAGGAACCCCAACTTTTCCAGCAGAGCTACTATTTTCTGAGGTGACCAGCAAAATGTAGCAGAACAGGGTTGGCACATGCAGATGCAGGGCTTTGCATTTCCTTATCAAGAAGCTCCAGCTGTCTTATTCCACTGATGTCCTTAGATCCCTCTGGTAGCAGATGTGCCTTCATTGTATACTGACTGCTCACACACATACACACACACATATAAACAAAATTTAGAGTTACGCACACACTTGGTTAACGTGTGGTTTTTATCTTCCTCCTCCTGACCATTGGAAAATGTATTAAACAAGATAGGACATAAGACAGACCCCTCAGGAACTCTACTTAAAAATGGTTTTTGGGTAGAGTAAAAACAGCTAACCTTTATCAAATGTATTAATCACTTCTTGTTCTTTTCTTGTTTCACAGCCTGTGAAAAAATCCTAGAGGTAGCAAGGTTCAGATTGAAGACACTGTAATTAAACAAAAAGTTTTACAAAAGATGAATTCTGGCACATGTGAAGTTTTTAATTCTTTTGTTTTCTAATATTCTTTGGCAGGATAAGTATACAGGATGTATATGTTTTTCTCACTGTCTTCAAATAATTTTTCACATTAGAAAAATATGAAATAATTCCCAAATCAATCAGAAGCTGGTTATGTGTCTTTCTTGTGGATTCATTATCCCTAATTCATTGTTAATATGAAAGCAGGGTCCAGTAATGGAGCTATCTTGAGTTCTTTCATATTTTACATTTATTTGCATTTCCTGCCAAATTGATTACATTTATGGCAAATTGCCTTTGCCAAAAGGCTGTACACATGCATATTCACTTCCCACATTGGCGGCTGAGACACCAGCTTGTTACAAGTTTTTAGTGACCATCTTTAGATGAACTGGGTTTTTTAGATGTTTTTTCTCATACATAATTATCTATTGTCTTTACAGAATAACATACTGATTTAGCTAAGTTGTCTCTAAAGACATGCTAAACAAAGAAACACCAGTCAAATGCCAGAACTGATGGCAAGTTTTGATGGTGAATAGAGAAGGAACATGAATGACTTAGAAAAGAGAGTGACAAATTTCACTGATAAAATTATTCACAGGGTCTAGATGGTAGCACCTGCAATGGATTGCAGAAGGACCTCATTATACTATGTAATTTATCAGCAAAGGAACAAGAGAAAAAAACACTAGTGAATCAAAATAAATATGTTATGCACCCACATAGAGGAAACTACAACAAGCTTTGGGGTGTTGATTTCAAAAACATAGAACTAAAGGAGTTAAAGAGATGAATGACAAAGTTGTTGTTGAAAGGAAAAAAACAGACTTGAGTCTAGGAATAATTAAGAAGATGACTTTTCAACCAGAAAAGAGATGAGAGCTCTACTTTAAAGCCATGACATGGGAAAAAAAAAAAAAAAGGAAGAATGAAGAATGAGTATTCATAGTTTCTCATAAGGGAAAAAATAAGACACAAACAGAATATCTTAGGTTCAACGAATATGGAACAGTATTTTGGCTAAAGCAGTACACATATATAAAGAAAAGTTAAGCTATAGAAATCACTGATAAAAATATTTAAGAAAACAAAAGCTTATATGGATTCTGAAAATGGACAAATCACATGGTGTTGGGGGCAAAACACCAAACTCCACTAAGAACAAATTAAACACCTTTGCTCTTGAAAGTCTTTGAGCTGCTGATCCCAGGGAGGAAAATCAAGGACCTTTATAACTAGTTTCTTATGCTTTTTCCACAGCCACCATCTGACTAGTACATAAGAAAGGATTGCATTAGAAAGGATAAAGGATAAAGTGGACGTGTGATACTGATATTATGGTATTGAAATTACAACAGCAAAATGAAATAGATTTGGGGTTTTAATTAAAAAAAGGGAAATTATGTTTCTATAATTTTTTTCATTGTAGAATAGTCCTTGTGCTAGTAAGAAAATGTGCCATGAATATTTATTGAAAGAGTACTTCTTTTCACAAGGCCAGTAATCAAGCTCAAGCTACACTTTAGCACCTCCACTTTTTGTTGGTCTGACCAAGATGATGCAGACCAAGTAGTCAATCAGCAGTAAATTTGCAACCTATATTATTGCAATATATTAATATGCTCTAGCTCCATCTAGCTTTACTTTCAGGATAACTCATATGAGACAAAAGGTCTTCTTCGCAAACAGAATGGGAGTTGTTTTGTCTGAACTGATCATAGAACAGTTTCAGAAGAAAATCTTGGGGTTGCAAGGAAATTTGGGAAGGAAGGTGCCACTTTCCTTTGATCCCATAAAAATTTGGGTCAGGGTCTCTAAGCTGTTTACCAGTAGCAGACAAAAAGGCCAAATGTAGTTTCTTTTGTATCTAATTTTACTATTATTCTTTATAGAATTATTTTATTTTACATCTCTTAAAAGCATTCCAGTAGTGATGCAAAGACTTTAGAGCAATTGTGCTGAAACTGAGATATATGTACCTAAAAGTTTTTTCACTCTTTTGTGCATTTTATAGTCTTGAGAACAAAACCCTTTAACTTTACTTCTGTAATCAATAGACTGACTTCAATGGGGCTAGTCATACAGGAGTATGCTAATTGTTATCAAGAATATGTGTTTTCTAAAGGAAAAGGACTGTGGTATCCCTAAACGGCCAAGAAACATAAGGAGACAATACAGTTGAGAACACACTGATTAAAACTTGTCACAATCCTCGCCGTCCCCAGTAATAGCCTCCTCCTGTAAAATAAGGCTTCTCCTTGTCATTATGTTGGTACAAAGGAAGTTGGGACAGTGTTCAACAATTATGCCATTAAAGAGAAATACTGATCTTCTCAGACAAAAGCCTTTTAATATCAGATCATAGTCTATATTCCTTCTCACCTTCTTAATTATTTAGGACTACCATATTATTTTAATTTCCCAAATCGCAGTTTGTCAACAATCATTTATGAAGAATTTACAGATTTCTGTAGAAAACTGTAATTCATTTAGTAAAAATCCTTCCACATGTATGTTTGTGTTTTCTGGATTAATCATCCTTAACACTGTTAACAATAATCTATCTCCCAGAAATACATTTTGATGTATTATTCTCATAGGAAATAACGAGGTAGAGAGACAGGTAAATAATATTTTTTCTGCTGTTCTGTTTGAAACAATAATATCTTCAGAATCTTTGATTACAAGAATCAAAGTCACAAAGACAAGCCTTCCTGTTCATGATTTTTCCTTTTTCATTATGTTTGGAGACTCTGAATTGTCCTTACCTTTTTCTTGAATTAAATTTTACATGGTTGAAGGCTAAAAATGACATTAGAATAATTCAAAATATTTTGAGGTGTGGTGAAGGAGAAGGCTTGGCAAGCTGTTGCTCTTATTTTTCAAGATGCTCTGAAAATGAAACAAAACCCATTGAAAACAGAATAAAGCTATTTTTGGAATCCTTGAGCTAACTTGTTAGTGAGAGTAGTGAACATGTTAATGTGTTTCCAATTGCATTTTGGGAAACCTTAAAGCCATCAACTCTTTCATGGAAAGATGTAGGATTAATTTGGATATGCTGTCATTCTTCTGGAATTTCAAATAAAATAAAAGTCAGATAACATCCCACAGGGCTAAATTAGAAATATTTTTTTCAGTTTCTACTCTGAGACTGAGATGCTTCTATATCTACCACAATTTTAATTAACATTTTTCTAATAATAAAATAAAATAAAATA
>VZRM01003496.1:0-97917 GCA_013397955.1 Grantiella picta
CTCTTCATGTGTTTTTTGTTTTGCGGTTTTTTTGGGGCAGGGAGGGTTTTTTGTTTTTGCTGTTGTTTGTTTAGGTTTTGGGGTTTTTTGTTTGGTTGGTTTCTTTGTGGTTTTTTTTTTTGTTGTTTGTTTGTTTGTTTGTTTGGGTTTTTCTTGTCCTTTGGACTCAAAGGCTAAAAATGAACTCTTTTGTTTAAGATGATAATTTGATTTGAGACTAGGCCAGTATTAATTCCAACACCTCTTCAATTAGCCTCATAGAAGGAAGAAACCAGGCTCAAAAAACCACAGTAAACATTGGATTGTTTGTTTCTTGGTGTTGAGTCATATGGCCACAGCTGCTTGGATGATACCTAGATACAAAGTACAGGTTATTTTTATATTACTAAAAGCTGAGGTTTGGATATGTCTTTGTTTTTCTGCTAAGTGTCCCCACTCACAAACTTACCTCCAACTCCTTTGGCAAAGTTACTTTAGTAAGCATACTCAAAATCAGACGAGTTAAAAATTTATTCCAGAGTCAAAAACTCTGTGGCAAGTGAGGTCTACAGTAAAGCATGTCAGAGCTTTCACCCTACTATCAATCAACATTAAAACAACTGAAGAGCTCCCCACATGACTGAGTGTTTCTAGAATACAATGAAAACATTCAGGTGCTGCACAAAACCATATCCAGCAAGAAATGCAAACATCTCACAAAGGATTTGCCTTTAACAATTACATGGGGGCTCTGAATATGAAATGGTATATCATGGAAAATCAAAGGTATGGCTAAAATACTATTCATTCATATTTCAAATATCTAATAACACTAAGAAAGAAAACCTAAAGCCCCAATCAAATGATATTTCTGTGGTCTCAGCTCAGCTGGGATTGATGCCTGATGGGTTTTTTGTCCTTTTTCATAATACTTTTACCCTTTTTTTATACTCTTTTTATAAGTACAGTATATTCCTGTACTTTTTTACTCTCTGTACCTTAACCCTACATGTTTGTAACCCTTGCATCCTTGCCTCGCTCAGAATTCTTTGAAGAAGATGAAACAATCTCCACAATCTCAGGAGCATGAGGTACCAACCTTGAAAAGAGCCCATCACTGGGATATGTTTTTGTAAACTAAGTTGTAACCGTTTGGGGGGGAGGTAATTTTAATAAGGGGGCAATTACTTCATTTGTTAGACTTCTCATTGGAGAATTTTAGATAGGTATGCTAATCTAGAGAGTCCATAAAATTGTATACGGGGGATATCACGGGGCTTTTGGTCGTCGGTGTGCATCTGGGATCCTATTAAACTAAGGTAATACTCTTTGCATATCTGCGCCTCAAATTTTAAACCAGCTATTTCAGGCATCAGGATGAAAAAGAAAAAAACTGAAATCAAAACTCTTCAGCACAAAAGGCCATAATGGACTATTGATCCAAGCTGGTATCATACAATAAAGTATGATACATCAACAATAAAGCTGTCTAAAGGATTATCCTGGCAGGCTGTGAACAGAAGGGGGTACTTCAAGAATGCTTTCTCTTCCCATGCTTCCTTTTGGGGCAGCTCCAGCTGCTTGAGATCTTCAAGCCTGAAGCTGTGGCAAGGTGCTTTTCTCTTGTTCTTGCTGCCTCTTTCTCTGCACCTTGTGCCCCGCAGTGCAAGTGCTGCGAGATGCTTGCTGAAGCAGAAACAAGCATTCTGGAAAGATTGTTCTTGTCAATGGGCATTCTGGTTCACTTTGGCTATGCTTTACATGGAGCTTGCCAAACTGCTGTGCATCTTCTTTCTTTGCTTTATGCACGCTGCAAAACTTCTATGCTTCTTTGTTTTACCCTGGCCAAATGGCAGGCACCTATGATATGTGCTCTCTGCTCTCCCCTGCCACATCTGGCCAGACGAGAGGGGAAATAAAAAGCTAACACACTGAGGGCTCATGTGGTTTCAAAAAGGGACTGGGAGAAAATGTACTTAGGGTATAACAGGCTTAACCTAAATTTGGAAAGTGATTTATTGCTTACAGAGTCAGAGGAGTACAATGAGACATAAAATAAAGCCCTCAAGGACACCTTTTCTCTGCTCATCTCCCCTCCCTCCTTCTCACCAACTGCACAGGAGGGCAAGGCATGGGGGGTGTAAGTCAGTTCATCATCAAGGTCTCCTACAGCTCAGGGAGAGGAGTCCTTTCCTCTACATTGCCGTGGGTCCCTCCCATGGGAGACAGTTCTCCGTGAATTCCTCCATGTGGGTCCATCTCGCGAGCAGCCTCCCCCCATGGGCAGGCTGTCTTCCCAAACTGCTGCAGCGTGGGCCTCTCATCCATGGGTTGCAGACCTCCAAGGCCAGGCTGCTCCATCTCAGGAGCAAGGCCTTTCCCTCCACTGGGACTCCCACTGGATCACAGCCTCCTCCAGGCATCCACCCACTCCTCTGCTGTGGACACCTCCCCATCAGCTGTGGGTCGATCTCTGCAGCCCCGTGGACCCCAAGGACTGCAGGGGGACAACCTGCTTCACCATGGTACTCACCGTGGCTGGCAGAGGATTCTCAGCTCTGGAGCACCTCCTTCCCCACCTTTTCCACTGACCTTGTGTCTGCATGTTGTTTTCCCCTCACATATTCTCACCTCCTCCTCCTCCTTCTCTAGCTAAAAAAAAGTGTGTGTACCCACTGTTTTGATTTCTTGTTAAATATGTTCTCACAGAGGTGTAACCAATATCTCTAATTGGCCCAGGCTTGGCCAGTGGCATGTCCATCACCTTCAGAGTCATCAGAGATTGGCTCTGCTGGACATAGTGACAGATTCTTAAGAAGCTTCACACAGAAGCTTAAGAAGCGCCATCTTTGTGCCCCCCTACTAGAAAAAACTGGGCCAAACAAAACCAACACAGGCGGTAAGGTGTTCTTTCTGTGTGATAGAGAAGCAGATGACTTTTTGCAGCCCAGCAGGGAGAACAAAAGCATATGCTGTTGCCAAAGGCAAAGAATGAAGCAGCGGATCCCTGGGCTTGCTTGTGTGCGCAGCTGTTTCTAATGGGGCGGCACCGTGGCAGAGAGCTGCATCTGCCCTGCTGGTGGCATCAGCCCTGGCATGGTCTGAGACTCCTACTCTGGGAAAAGATGGGTAAGAGAACAGACAATGGGAACCTAATTAACATTGAAGGCGAAGGGATCAATAACCAGTAGGAAACCAACGGAGAACTGAGGTTACTGAGAACTGTGTAATTTAGGACCACCGAATATTGAACCAGTGAATTTCTCTGGGTTTTTACTATCTAAGTATGTAAAAAAGCTAGTAAAAATTATGTGTGATAATTAATTCTTTTCTCGCACAACTGGGCAATGTGTAGATGGAATTATTCCTGTTGCACATCCTGGCCAGAACAATATCCTGGCCTGAATCAAGTAAAACCTTAATTCTCTAACACTAAAAAAAAGTTGTTGGAGCGGTTTTTTCCCTGCAGTTTTGGTGACACAAACTGCGTTGTATCTTAGGTTCTTGTTTTTTTGTATGCTTTACTGTTAAAAAGATCAAATCCAGATTTCCAGGGGTATAAATCAGCATNGAAACCAACGGAGAACTGAGGTTACTGAGAACTGTGTAATTTAGGACCACCGAATATTGAACCAGTGAATTTCTCTGGGTTTTTACTATCTAAGTATGTAAAAAAGCTAGTAAAAATTATGTGTGATAATTAATTCTTTTCTCGCACAACTGGGCAATGTGTAGATGGAATTATTCCTGTTGCACATCCTGGCCAGAACAATATCCTGGCCTGAATCAAGTAAAACCTTAATTCTCTAACACTAAAAAAAAGTTGTTGGAGCGGTTTTTTCCCTGCAGTTTTGGTGACACAAACTGCGTTGTATCTTAGGTTCTTGTTTTTTTGTATGCTTTACTGTTAAAAAGATCAAATCCAGATTTCCAGGGGTATAAATCAGCATAACTCCCCAGTAGCCAGTAGTGACATAAAGCAGGTAGCAGAGAGGAGAGGTGGGAGAAATGTTTCCCAACAGTTTTGAAGTTTAATCGGGTAGCAGAGTTCTGTAATAGGCATGTCCTCATGTTTGTTTGTGTTTTGGGGTTTTTTTGCCCCCTGTATTTTGTGCTTCTGTTGGTTTTGCTTGGCCCAGTTTTGCTAGTGAGTGGGGAGGGGCACAAAGATGGCTCCTGTGTGTTCTGTGTGAAGGTTCTGGAAGTTTTTACCATGTCCAGCAGAGCCAATCTCTGATGGTTCTGAAGGTGATGGACATACCAAGCTGGCCAAGCCTGGGCCAATTAGAAATATTGGTTACACCTCTGTGATAACATATTTAAGAAGAAATCAAAGCAATGTGAGCACGCACTTCTTTTTAGCTAGAGGAGGAGGAGGAGAATATGTGAAGGGAAAACAACATGGAGATGCCAAGTTCAGTGGAGAAGGTGGGGGAGGAGGTGCTCCAGGCACCAGAGCTGAAAACCTACTGCTGGCCATGGTGAAGACCGTAGGGGGAGCAGATTGTCCTCCTGCAGCCCATGGAGTCCACGGGGGTGTAGAGATCCACTCTCCGCCCATGGGGAGGTGTCCACAGCAGAGGAGTGGGTGGATGCCTGGAGGAGGCTGTGATCCAGTGGGCGTCCCAGTGGAGGGAAGAGCCTTGCTCCTGAGATGGAACAGCCTGGCCTCGGCTTGGAGGTCTGCACCCTGTGGACGAGGGAGAGCGGAGAGAGCAGATGTCGTAGATGCCTAACATTTGGCTGGGGTCAAACCATGACACCTTCTCTGTGCCTCACTTATGTTCCTTTTTATTCTCTGTTGCTCCATCTTCCTCCCTGTGTCATTGTTTCTTGCAGTTATTCTTCTGTCATGTTCCCTGTCCCTATCCCTATTTAATCCCTCTCTGCCCTGCTGTCCATCCCAGGTTTTTTTCATCTCCATCCTGCACCGTGTTCTTCTTTCTCTTCCTCTCTCCTCTCTGCTCCCCCTCCCTGTTTCTGCCTCTCCTCCTTTCTCCCTGGTGCTCCCATCCCACCGCTCCATGAGTCCATGAGCGCAGATTAGGATCACGGTGCTCGAGCCTCACAGCACCGTGGGCAGGGGGCAGCAGCAACGCCAGAGGGAAGGGATAAGACAACTCCTGACACTGCCCCGAGCGAGAAACAGAACCTGAGCAGGAGACATGGCCCCATCCTGGGCCACACCACCCCCGTGCCATGGGGCGGCCACCAGCCTGTGCCACAGGAGCCGGGGGGGGGACCTCAGTCCCCCTTTATTATTCCAGCAGAGCCCCTTTGGGGTGGGATGTACAGGTGTAAATGGCTTTATTAAGGCAACGCGCTGCTGTCCAGGGCAGTTTGTCTCGTTTTGTGCCTTCTGTGGGGGTGAGGAGAAAAGGCTAGGGGAGGGGTGGAGGCTCGGGGGCTCTGATTTCATTTGGGACCCCGCAACGTCCCTGGGAGAGCCATGATGCAGTGGAGGAGCAGGTGAGTGAGCAAGGAGACGGGTCATGCTGGGTGCTCTCCCCCAGAGGGACCCAAAAAGGCCAGAAAATTCACAGAGAGGGTGTGTGTATGGAACACTAAAGCTTGACAGGTTTGTCTTTTTATATATATAGACAAATAATACTAATTTATGTATAAATTCATTTCAAAATAAACCCTCTCTATCGTCTATATTATATACAAGAACGCAAGAAACTCTGAATAGAAACCTGTAGGGTTTGATAATAACGACATAACATTTTTATATATGAATGAAACAATAAAGTGCCTGAACACATACGGAAAGATGATCGGTGTGAAGGAAACAAAAAGTGCTCTATCCCAACTTTTCTCTGTGCTCGGAAATAAATCCCGAGCTCTGCGGTGGTGCTGCCACCTGGTGGCAGAAATCGGCACTGCTGGCCCCCGACACAGCGCTCTGACCCTCCCTGCTGTCCCCTGCTGAGTGATGTGAGACAGCGGCGGCCTCCGTGGCCGCTGAGCATGGGAAAGGCACACCGCGGGGCGATGTCTGTACATGGAGGGGAGGGGTCAAGGAGAATTAGGAGTGAAAACGGACACGGCCGTGGTTGAGCGGGGCCACGGCGATAAAAGGAGTGGCCGACGGCGGGGTGGTGACTGAAAAGGGTGCCAGCGGGGCGGACGCGGCCCGGCGGGGTCGGTTGTGCCGGGCAGCAGAAGCGCGGTCGCACCGCGACACGGGCCGGGGGCACCGGGCGAACAAAGTTGGGACAGAAGTGCCCATATGCAACTCTCAGGATGGCGGCTCGAATAGGAAGTCACGGTTCCCCACTCTGAAGATATCGGCACTGACGCAAAAATCACGTGACAGGTCACGCAAGATGGCGGGTCGCTGTTGAGCCACACTCAAAATGGCGGATGTGGCTGGACCGTGAAAGGGGTGTCTTTGTCGCTGGCTGCCGCTGCCGCCCCGGCACCGCTGACCCCACCGCCTATATGCCTACATGGGGAAACGCCACGGAAAATCGCGCTTATAGAGTGGGGTTGGCGTCGGAGTCGGGGTCGGGTTCAGGCAGCCGACTAGATACACGCCTTGGTGAGGAGCGGGGGCCTTAACGGTACCAAACCAAAGATGGCTGCGTGAGCGGAAGTAGCTTCTGCCAGCACACAAGAGCGTGGCGATTAACCGAAGTGATATTTACTACACTAAAGATGGCAACCGACGTGCGACTTAACTGACCTTCTAAAGATGGTGACGTTAAGCGCATGCGCCTTGAGTAGAAACGAAAATGGTGGCCGGGAAGGACTTCAGACTGGCAATTCGCCTGTCTGAACCCGACACTGACGCCGACGCCAAACCAGAGCTTTCAGCGTGATTTTCCGCGGTGTTGCCTGGTGTGGGGTAGAACGGCGTGGGATGAACGGCGCCGGGGGCGGGCGGGAGCCGCGCGGCGACGGCAGGCAGTGGTTGAGACGGCTCTGTCGTACTCGCGCCGCTCCGCTCCTGCGAGGACCCGCGGGCACTTCCCCGCGCTTCCGCCGCCTTTGGTGCTCCCCGCCGGCCCGGGCAAATACCGGAAAACGCAAAATCGTCGAGGAATAGCGGTCAACTAGACCTGCCTGAGCCCACCCCCCTGCCCGCAGGGCGGGAGCTGCCGAGAGCCTGGAGCACCCAGCAGGACGCAGCTCCTCTTTTCCGGGAGCTGAGAAGTGGCGGGGCCTGAGTTAGAGGCAGGAGGAGCAGGGAGAATTTCAGTTCCCAGCAGCTCTCTGGGAGTGCTGCATGGACTCCGGGCTGAGCCAGCTGGGACATGTGGGTGGTGTTCATGTCCCCGGGAGCTGCTGAAGTGGTAACTCGCAGCAGCCGCGTGTGTGGAACCGGCTCTAATGTTGGCAGCCAAATCCAGTTTCTGTCAGATTTGTATCAAAGGTGGTGTTTATATCTGGGACCGCTCAGTTCCCTGGGTGTGAAAGTTCTTGAAGTAGCAAAGCTGAGCAGTTTCTGTGAATTCCAAGCGTTGTGTCCTTGAGATTCTTAATACTATATTTAAATAATTATTGTTGAATTGAAACACTGTATATAAAGTGGATTAATTAGAGTGGTAGAAATATTTTTTTCACCTGGATGTGTGTTGGGATAACCAACATTCCTTATGTCAGAATGAACTGGTCTTCCTTCTTTTCTCTTTTTTCTTTTTTTTTTTCTTAGATTGTGGGTAATTGGTGAAAATATTTGGGATAAAGAAATGAAATGCACGAGGGAAGCTTCATGTTGCCAAAGGAATGCTTTAGGGATGTTCAGCTTCTGAACTACACAAATAATTCAGACTCCCACAGAAACCTTCCAAAGCTGGAAGGTACAGGGAAAAAAATTCCAAGGGTGGTGGGGGGAGTGCTTTCTCCCAGGTCTGGACACCATTGAGACTTGAATGACTTAAAAATATTTCTTGTTCCTCTCTCGTTCCTAGCCCCAGACTAAGCTGGCATTCCCTGATGGCTGCAGTTCCCTGGATGTGGAGGGAGGAGGTCTCTGCTGGAGAGTGGGAGAAATGGCCCTCCTGGCTGCTGTATCTTTGGTGGGCAGAGAACTTTGATCTTGGCAAGATGGATTTGTATTTATTCAATCCTTAGGAGAGCCTTTTTAAGGAGTTGTTTTAATTAGTCTCTAGCAGAGACCACTTTTAGTCAGCTTTAAAGAAGTGTCTTTTTGACAGATTTCTTGGTTTTTTGATCATGAAATCGCCAAAACCTTAAGTTTGGTAAATGAGCCCTGAAAAGCTTCAATGAACAAATCATGAGGGAACTGGGGATTGCATATCTAGGATCTTATGGCCCTTCAAGGCCATGTTGGGTTTACCCACTGCTTTTGGTACCAAGGGAGACTCCAAGTTAAGAGCAATCCAAATATGAACCAGTTCTCATGAAATTCAGCTTTCCAAACCTTGAATTAGGATTAAAAAAGATGCGAATGCCCTTGGCAGAAAAGCACCTGTGAAGCAAAGCAGAAAATCCAAGAGAAATGGCTGCTGGCTCCTGGAATCCTGGGCTTTCCAGGCAGGTTTTGTACTTAATTGTAAGGCAGTTTTCCTGTGTCTTTGGGGGTGGCACCTGCATCCCACTGGAAAGGGAGAATGTGGAGAGAGTGGCAAGTGGGAAGACAGTTGTTAACATGTGTCCTTGGATTCCAGTTCCTGCCGGTGGGTCTGTGCTGCTGGAACTACTAAGGAAATCAGTCTTGGAATACCTGTTGGTTCACCTGTGGGGCTTGGAAGAGACACTGGACATGAAATTCCAGAGATGTTCCCCTTGCTGGAGTGAGAGGCAGTGGAAGCTGTGTGCTGTCTGCTTCTTCATCCCCTTCACCTCAGTCCCCGGGGCTACAGGTAATCCCACCTCACCTTTGCTTTCCCAAGGGTCTCTAAATGAGGGCTTGAGCTTTGCTGTAGCTCCCATTTATAGGGAGGATCTGTTCCAGGAAATGTCATATGGTCTGCATTGATGCCATTGCAGGAAGAGCAGAAAATCCGACAGCTCCTGTGGCTCACTTGTCTGAATTGCCTCCAGGCAGCCAGGATTGTTCCCAAATGTCATCCTCTGGCTCCAGAACTGGGTACGGTTGTGTTCCCCCAAAGCCCAGGGGCTGCTTTGTGTTGCAGCTCAATAAAGTCCAGCTCAGTGGTGTTGGGTTTGCTTCTTTGAATTCCCCTCCTTCACTGGCAAAGCCCTGGAGTGGGACCAGATTCCCCATATCCTGGAGTTATCCTGCTCCTGTCCTGGCTTCATCTGGTACCATGTGTTTTCCAAGCTCACAGCGCTGATGGATCTAAACAATAAAAACAATCCCTGTTCCTTCTCTTCTCCATCCTTGATGTTCCCAGGCCCTGCAACTCTCTGGCTATTCCCTGCTACCCAACCCGACCTGCCTCTGCCCAGCTGGGGTTGTAACCCTCCCGTCTGCTCTCCCTCTACCCCACACCTGGCCCTTCACTTCCCCTGCGCACCCTGGACCCCCTCCCTGTTCTGACAGAACAAGTCAGTAAGAATCTGAGAGCAGTTACCACTGAAGCTACAGCTGGTTTTCAGCAGAAAATGCTGTTTCTAGAGTTAAGATGAAAATGTGAACAGTTTGTTACATTGAGTTCCTTCTATAGACTGAATTTTACCTTTAGCTGCCTCAAAAAACGTGTTTTTTCTATTTTGCAGCGAATAAACTGAGATCTGCAGTACTCGCCATCACCCAGAACTGAGAATGAATGGAGTTTAGTCCTGGATTCCTAAAGAACAACTAGAAAGTATTTTGACAGCTAATGAGATCGTCTATAAATACATAATCACACAAATAAATTTTAATTAAAAGTGAGATTGTGTCTTTGAAATTTAAAATGTTACCAACATTGTTTCTCTAGAAATGAAACAACTATTTGTTATTCTTAGGTATTAGTGCTATATTTTAGTGAGATTTTGTATGAGTTTTTTGCATGTTGCAGGTTTACAAATTTTGGGCTTAAATTTCTTACTACTTTTGCTTGTTTCATTGAGCAATGCAGCTATTCCTTAGAATATTAGTACCTCACTGACATGAGGTATCATAAGAGAAATACAAAGACGTGAGGGCTTACTGACAAAAGATCACTCATGTGACTTTATATTAATCCAGAGAAGCAATAGAAGAGACTAAGATGGCTTGAATAATAAAGAGTATTAAAACAATTTGTGAATTGTTGTAATTAAGAATAATTGTAATTCAGAATTAAGACACAACTTAGTATTTGAGAGCCATTTCAAAACTACATTCAGGAGTACTCTTGTGGTATATAAACACATAACCCTATAATATCTTTTTAATTAGAAGTGCAAAACTCTCTGCTGAGATTCTAAACATTAAAATATAGAGCAGCAGCCCTTCTGCAGCAATACACTTTTTAGAATGTGATCTGTAGTTCACAAGTCAGAGCTGAAGACATCTGCAAAGCGCCATGCATGTGTAAAATCCTTTTGCTACCTGTCAACATGTCCCATGCCTGTGTGAGGAGAAGCAATGTCTCTTACCAGGCTTAGCATAACTCTTTCCTATCTGTTAGGTTCCTGGTGGGAACAGGGTTTCCTTTCTCTTCTAAATTTCTCAAAATAATTTTTTTCAATTGTATTGCAGCCAATTCTAACTGTGTGTGACTACATAAAGTATTGCAGGAGTGCAAAGGTGTTGTTCTTATTCTTTCTGTGTGCCAGGAAAGAGTGTCTGGGCTGTTTGTGGCCTTCTTGTCCCTGCCATGCAACATCTGAATTGAGTGCCATGCTTCAAATGGCATTGCTAAACTGGGGAGCTCAGCTTGGCAAAGGGTCAGTAGGATGACAGGAGCATCCCTTCTGGTTTGAGGTGCAGAGTGAAAAAGAATGATTACCAAGGAAGCTGCCTCCTGAGAAACATGGATTTGATAATTACTTTAGTACCGAGCTCAGATTTAATGGCATAATTGAAAGAAAGACTAATTTTTACACTTTTATGTATCTCAGGATAAAATTTTTATATTAAATAGGTCTGGAAAGATTAAGTCTTTTTCATGCAAAAGCTGATAAGGATTATATTGATATTCTGTAGACCTGATGTGCCACATAAGTTATCACTTCACTGTCCACATAATACTAATTCACTGCACAATGTGTGTTTTACAGAGGTCTTATCACTGTGACTTTGAATCTTTCTTATGTATGGCATTGTGAAAAAGCAATGATGAAGTCTAAATCTGTATCAAAATTAAGAAACCATAGAGTGTGGAAAAGTCAGATCAATTTTCCCTATATATATTTTGCATAACTGCTGTATGTGTTACCGTGCACAACTTATCACCAGAGCTGCTTACTCATCTGCTGTAGCCATATTTGTATCAGGCTATAACTGCACTTCCCTTGAGTTGTTTAGGAGATTATAGCTCTCTAGAAAAAAAAATAAAGTAAAACCTTTTATAGCATCAACAATATTTTTTCCTGTTACTTTCAATGCTTGCATTTCATGCTGCTAACCTACAAGATCTTTATTTTGGTTTAGCAGTAAGAAAGAAAATTAGGTAACTGCAAAAATGTGTGACAAGTGGCCATGTGTTATGGCCAAATACAAATGTGTTAACCTCCTTAAAAAATGAAAGATGTGCTTAAAAGCTTCCTTGAAACAGTGCTCCTGAATCTTCACATTGGCAAAGTGTCTGTAACTTGAGGCCCTTCTGTGGTAAACTGTAATTAGCAGGCTTCATTTGCGCAGCCCTACAAAGCTGTAAGGAGTAAGCAAGGAAGTCTATGTTTATATGGGAGGCAAAGCCTTCCCTGTTGCCATTGTATATACACTATACTTAACAGTGTATCTGTGATAGAACCCTGACCTTCAAAGCAACCCCTTCAAGTTCTGAAGAATAAGAAAATTGGAAGTTGAGCGAGAAATTGTTTTCTGAGAAAAATATCCATCACTTGGCTGCTGGTAATGATGTCAATTGATTTTTGCCTTTTTTTATATTCTCTGTATTCTTTACACATATTTGTAGCCTTCCTAGTACTTTTTCCTACCCTTTTCCCAGCTAGAAAGACCAAACACATTCTAGGGGCCCCTATCCTATCTTGTTTCTCCCTGGATACCAAGGCCAAAAAACGGCCTTTCAAGACATATTTTCATAAACAAAGTACAGCTACTACCAAGGGGGGCTCCAAAAAAAGGCTGAACCAGAAGGGGGAATTACCTCATCACCTGTGTTTCTAATTAGTGATTTTTGTCAAATATGCTAATTTGCTAAACTTGTAAAACTCTATTCGCCCCATGGCGGGTGGGCTTTTATGGACATTTTTCTGTATCTGCTCCTGGAGGCCTCCACTTAAAGATCAGCTTTTATATTACCTTGTATATTAATAGTATCTTGTAAGCGTGTTATTTCTAGGGTCCTTAAGGCATCAGTAAGATCTGACACCTAAGAAGTCAGCTAAGCAATGATGGGTATGGGATTCAAAGTTAGCAGAGCACAGACCTCTCAGGCTTCAGAGAAAAGCCAAAACATGAAGGGCAACCAACCTGTTCTTTTCTGGTAATAGTGGATTGTTGTGACAGAGAACTTCCAAAAACCTGAGAAACAGTAATTTATTATGATGTGCTGCAGCTCAGTGTTTAATAATTGTGTAGAATTACAGGGACCGAACAGATTTCAGGTAGGACTGCTATATCCTGATTTTCTTTTCACCTTTACTGCTGAAAACTGTTAGTGACACCAAAATTTGTCCCTCCCACCAAGGATGTAAGTTACTCTTTTCCTGTACTTTTACCCAGAACAATTCCCTAGATTATACACGTGCAGAGTCTCTTATGAAGGTACTGGTTATATAAACTGTGATTGGGCCCATCTGCATTTTACTATTCTTTGACCGTGTAAATGTCTGTATTTATGTCTTGCTAATAAATGTACGTGGCTGGAGTTGCAGGGAGTTGTACTGGTCTTCTGAATAGTATTTCATAGGGACACAGTTTTGTTGTTTGTTGAGGTCTTTGCCGAGATTCATTAATGTTAATGGTAGTACATGCCAGACATGTAGATTTATTGGGCTGTGGCATGAATTCCTGGTGCAAACCAATTCTTCATCATTGTCTTCTCCTAAAGTGCTGACTGTGATACAGGATAACAGCGTTCCCTCAGGTCCTTCCCCACAGACCTGCATCTTATAGAAGCCAATGATGTATGGTGCACACATAAATAGCAGCACCACCAGCAGCCCTACTCTCCCTGTGAGATACTTGGGCAAAGGGGAGTACACAGAGCCAGGGAAACAAATACTAGACAGTGTGAGCTCTGAAAAAGAGCAGGAGAAACCCATTCTAGAGAGACCGATGAGGCTCTCCCAACCAAAAACCAGCCCAATAATCTGTTCACTGTGATTGGGCCCATCTGCATTTTACTATTCTTTGACCGTGTAAAATATACCACGTTCTGTTTCTGCTGGTTTCTGCTGCTGCTCAGAGAGAGGAGTTGTTCCCCTGCTGCATTGTGGGGTCCCTCCCACAGGAGACAGTTCTCCATGAACTTCTCTAACATGACTCCATCTCACAAGCAACAGCTCTTTGCAACTGCTGCAATGCGAGTCCATCCCACAGGCAACAGTCCTCTCCAGACTGCTGCAGTGTGAGTCACTCTTCCATGGGGTGCAGCCCTTCAAGGACGGGCTGCTCCAGTGTGGGCTCCTGTCTCTATGGGCCTCCCAAGGGGTCACAGCCTCCTCTCAGGCATCCTCCTGCTCTGGTGTGGGGCTCCTCCATGGGCTGCAGGTAGAGCTCTGCATCCCCCATGGACTTCCATGGACTTCAGGGGCACAGCTGCTTCACCATGGTCTTCTCCACAGGCTGCAGAGGAATTTCAGTTCCAGCTCCTGGAGCACCTCCTGCTTCTCCATTGCCCCTTGATGTCTGGAGAGCTGCTCCTCTCACATATTCTCACCCTGCTTTCCTCTGGCCACAATTACAACTGCGCAACAACTTTTTTTCTTTCTTCAATAAATCTGCTATCACAAAGCCATTACCACCGTTTCTAATTGGCCCAGCCTTGGCCAGCAGCATGTCCATCTTTGGAGCCACCAGATATTGGCTCTGCTGGACATGGAGGAAGCTTCCAGCAGCTTCTCACAGAAGCCACCCCTGTAACCCCCTGCTACCAAAATCACACCATGCAAACCCAGTACAGCTGGTTTCAGCCCCAGCCTCCCAAACCTTGTGAGTTTTAGCTGCTACAACCGAGAGATCAGTGAATGACTCTTTGCCCTCAACTGGTTTTCCGCGTTTGACACATCTATGCAGGGTAGAAACAGTTTTATCTTGACTGCTTAATATGCAAATAAGTACATACATGCACATGTACTTCCTGTGAAAGGAAGTTCATAGAGAAGGTGGGGTTTATGTATGACAATACAGGACACTCCTTTTGATTTTTTTTCCCAGAGCACTGTGTTAATGGAAACAATGGTAAGAAAAACAGCTGCCTAGAAGAGCCTGCAATAAACTGCCACATAAACAACCTTCTGATTTCAAATTGCTGAAGTCCAACTACATTCAAGTTGTAAAGACTGAGAATTTCAGACGGAAGATGAGTAACTTATTTTATGGCTCATATTTTTCATGCAGGTAGCACGTCTGCCTAGCAAAGCCACCAGAACCCCAAAAGCATTGGTGCTGGAGATATTGTGGCCTTATGTATGAGAACAATAAATTTCCCTAACAGAACAGTGTGCTTTTCAAAATAGTTGGGGGTTGTTAGGAGTAAGACTTGTGCCCCTACCATGGCCTACCATGTGCCTCAATGAGCATGTAAAAAATGTCCATTCATCTCTGAGAAACTGATGACACTCTTGCTAAAAATAAATGAATTTAATATCTCAAAAATGTATACACAATGTAAGCTCCATCTGTGCTCATAGGACAATCTGAACCTTTCACTGTTTTTTCTTTAGCAACTATATCAGTAGCTTACGTAGAAGAATAACATCAAAAATAGTTAACTCGGCAAACCACAATCTCTTTCTGCCTAGTATTTGGAGCCAATTCCAGTATTAGATATTAATTTTCATTCAACCTACCAATCAACCTTCAGTGATTTTCCTTTTTCTTCCTCTGTAAATGCTGCTTCCTTCACCTGCTGGAATCAAAGAAGACTAGGTAACATCATTATGACATGTCAGATTATAAAAGCCTTCAAGGAAGCTTGAAAAAAAATTTTTATGAACAATAAAAAGATTAGTAACTTCTTTTTACAAAATCTGTCTTCTTCTTAAGCACATTAAAAAAATAGTTGAAATGTCAAATTAAAAAAAAATCCTTAATGTTAGGATTAATGATGTAATTCTTGATGAAAATGTTACCAAATCCAGAAGAACATACACAACAGGAAAAAACTGTACTGTACATTTACAATACAGAAATTTCAGAGTTTCCTGCTGAAATTGAACTGCTGGAATGACGTGTAATAGCTTTTTACCAGTACAGTAATGAGAGAGAGGAAACTGAGAATACTGAGCTGAAAAGAAAATTAAAATTGGAGGAGGAAATTCTTATTAAAAAGTTAGGGGTTTGCATGTGTGCCTGACAAAGAAGACATGATGTGTAGAACCTGGTAAAAGACTAACAGAAATTACCATACAGCTATGATCTCCAAAAAATAACAGCCCNATGTGTTTGTATTATAGAACTGATTTTTGTTTACAGGCCTCTTTCAAAAAAATGTTGAGAAATGGAGTATAAAACATCCCTCTGCAATTACCTGAACAACATACTTAAAGAAAAACCTCAAAGAATTGAGATCTGAATTCTGCCGAACAAATGAGGATGTGGTGTAGTACTGGCTCTGCCTTGCTCTACCTAGTGGAACTGCAGACTTACTCTGCTGCGAATTCTTGTACATTCTCTTGCTTCAAATTTTATTGCAAAGAGAGAGGTGTGCTGAATGACACCAGAAGCTCTGGGATTGAAGCAAATCAGGCAATGACACATAAGCAAAAAGGCAGCAAGGAGGAGAATCTGGGCCATGTACTCCTGAGCCAGCATTCTGCATCCCACATCGCCAGTGGGACAAGGAGGATGATGAGATGGGACAGTTAAGGAAGTGAAACCTCTAGTGAGAAATCATCAAAGCAAAATTTCTTCCCTTCCTTGTAATTTCTTCTTTTTCCACAGCAGCTGCACTCAGAGGGTATATTTATATAGATATTTTGCATTCCAAGTAGCCTGAAAACACAAACATTAATAACTGCACTGATATTCTGCAAATTTATTGTGAACAGCATCACAGAACTGCAAAACATTTTTAAACAGATCTCATGTTTGGTGGGTTATATACTATTATTTGTTTGTGCAAATTGAATGCTTGGGAGAGAAGCATTCATGGAGGAACACTCATTTTACACATACAGACTTAACATTCCTTTAGGCTTCTTTTGTACATGGGAAATCAAAACCTTGTGCATTATGGTGAAGACACTGAGCATGTTCACAGTGTAAGATTCTATTTTGCTATAATTGTTTTATTATTTTAAAGTAAGCATATAAAACTAGCTCTAATAGTTGCATCCCATGGGCTTGGATGACACTGAGCATGCTTTTAAAGGAATCTTGGATTTTTTTTGCAATGATTATGTTGGATGGATAGTCTTCTGCTTTTTTCAATGGAATTGTATAATAGAAAGTCCAGAAATTTAGGTTTTGTTAATGTGATGGTCGAGCATACATAAGTGCTAAAGATTTTCTTTTTTATCTGTGGTTTACATGCAAGAACCATGGCTGTGTGAGATAACAAGGACATGCTTGCAGCCACCTGGAAAAGTATTTCATTCTTGCCCTCCATTCTGACATCACAGGTTTTGAAATAAGAATTTTTCCATCAGAGTCAGCTTTACAGGTCACATTGATAACTAAAATAGCAAACTGAAACACTGCCAAGACATTTAAAAAATACACATTTCTTTTTATAAAGACAAGTATCCTGGTACCACAGTTCTAAATCACTTTTATATGGAAGGAGTAATATAAAAATTGGATGGTGAGATGATACCATTTGACAGTTATACTGGTATTGTACGTATTTCTCTTAGTCATACATGCTAAAATGGGGAGTAATTTTTAACGTATAATCTGAAGAACATTACTAGGGTGGCCACAAATGTCAAATCCTAGAACCATGCCTACACATTATGCCCTTCTGGATAGGGGGAAAAAAAAATACAAAAAGGAAATGAAAATTGAGACTAAATGCGGAAGAATCTGTCAGCAGCGAGGGAAGCAAGACGACAACTCAATATGAGTGATAAGCAAGCTCCGTTTATTTCACTGTTTGTGCAGCTTATATACTGTTACAATTGCTTATGCCTACTAGTCATTACTTCATTGGTTAAGCACAAAGGTTACAATCTGCATTCCATTGCATTCCATTCTCACACTTTCAGGGTTCCTCCTCATTCTTCTTAATCGCAAGTTCCTCCACGGTACTTTCCCCACGGTACTTTCCCAGAGCTCAAGGGCACTCTGTCCTTGGGCTCCTGCCCTGTCAGCATGCCTTGCATTTATCTTACTGCTGCGGCCTGAATGGCCCACTTCAGCTAACACTGGCTTTGCTCGCACAAGCCCTCTAAGGATTTATGACCGTGGTCTTGAAGCCATTCTGTAACAAGAATCAAAACTAATTCCTGTGCTTTTTTAGAACAGAAAAGAAAGAACAACATGAACAAGTGGAGTAAATTATAGCAGACTTAATGATAAACTGAAATGAGATTTGAAAACAGTAATCCTAAAGACAAATCTTGTTTTGGGTTTCAAATGCTAAAGCAGTGTGTCATGCAGGAAGAAATAACTGCATAACTGGGGAAAGCAGACACTAAAAATAATCTAGGTGTCTAGTGGGATCAGTTCCCACAGGGAGGACAAGCTCATCTACAAACTTCTGAACTTCTAAAAAACAGAATAAAGAACAAACATGTAATAAATGAGTGGATAGTGAATGTTGGCTTTCGCATATATGAATTTAGCATTTTTAAGTGATAAGGTACTGTGTAAAGTAGCACTTAGATAAAATATAGTTAAGTAGAAACAAAGTTAGAGTGAATTATTAGCTATGTAATAGTTGGAGTATGCTAGAAATGTGGTAAGAAATACATGGTAATAGATGTCTTTTAAACTGATAAGCCACAAAGCCAGAGATCAAGACGCCCTGAAGGAAGAAAAAGCAACAGACCTCATGCATCCCAGGACATCTGTGATCTACAGTCACACCTCCCTGGGAAGAGTGTCAGCCACAAGTGAATTAGAGCTAAAGAAGACTTCAGCCTTCAGCCCTGAGACAAACCAGAAGGCCAAAATGGGCTCCGGCCTGGTGGACAGGGGCAGAGAGTGAAGAAGGAAGAATGATTGAAGCGTAAATAGGTTTTTTTTGACTTAATGAATGTGTAACAGTTACAGAAAGTACTTAAGTGCACATTAAAATGAATAAGGCGCAGGACTGAGAATAAGGCAAACCAGCCACTCCCGCCTGGCCGTAGGTCTTTGTTCTCCTAATAAATGTTCAATATTATATTCCTAAAAATGCTGGCTTGTGAATTTGTTTATATCAAACATTAGAAAAGTGTGACTCTGATGGAAGACTAAAATGGGGTTTGAGAATTAAAGTGCTCATCTGTGCAGTGTTACGTAATAAGAACCATAGGTCATTTCATATCCCACTTCTTTAAATTTCAACAATGTAGTGCCGTGGTGACCTATGTTGTAATACTGAAAATTGTTAGCATGTTCATACTGGTAATGGAAATAAATGTTGAGGGAAAACAAGCTACATGAAAACTAAAACTTTTCCACAATACATGAAAGATGAAAGAAGAAGATGGTAGAAGCCTCCAGACTGGAATATTAAAACCCAGATGGAACAGAACACCAGAACACCGCACAATCACTTGCTAGAAACTAGGAAGTAACAGGATGTCCTCAGGCCCTGACCATTTCTAGCTTCTGTTACTTTAAACCAAGGTTGCAAAGAACAGCTACCATTTTACCTCCTAATGCCATGTACTGCTTCTGATCAGGACACTGACAACTCCAACAAGGTTCACATTTCTAATGCAACATTTAAGAGAGGAGTCTGCAAAAGACAACAACTGCTGATTGAAAAGTTACTGTGGTGTAGAACCTCAAACTGGTTTGGGTTGGAAGTACCTTTAAGTGCATCTTGCTGCAAACCCTGCCATAGGCAGGGACACCTTCCACTAAACAAAGTTGCTCCAAGCCCTGTTCAATCTCGCCTTGGACATTTCCGATTTACACTTCTCTTC
Organism: Grantiella picta; assembly: GCA_013397955.1. Taxonomy (NCBI): domain Eukaryota; kingdom Metazoa; phylum Chordata; class Aves; order Passeriformes; family Meliphagidae; genus Grantiella; species Grantiella picta. The sequence goes on from VZRM01003496.1 coordinate 19,252, forward strand.
TAACTCATAGTAAGGCTCTTGCTAAGTCAAAGGTGGTCTTTGTAAAGATCTTAATCTTCTGTGTTCAAAACCTCTCAAATGCAAGTGACTGTAGCTAGAAAACTCTGTTTTCAGAAATTAATAGCTTTTCTTAATATTATATTTAAACACTGATCCTTCATAAGCATTAAGGTTGCTTTGGTGGCAAAGTCTAAATGATAGAGATTATTTCTTTAATAAAGCAGACAGAAATAACACTTTTAGTTTACTACCACATTTCTTGTAAAGTTAATGAGAATCCGTCTACGGCCAGTACAAGAGTCAGAAACAGGAGCTGAAGAGTAACCTTGCCCTATGTAGTTTTTCTGCACATATAAGCATTTCCATCTTCTGTCTGCATGTCACAACCCAGCTTCATTTTGCAGGCTGCTCTCTCAGGTCCTTGGCTCTGGGCCTGGCTACTTCTGACTTGACGATGTCCTATTTAAATTGTATTTACAGGACATGCAATGCTGCACTGACAATAGACTGTATGCTCCTCACAGTGTTATGAAAGAATAGAAATACAGTGATTCCCTGCACAGCCTCCTGCACGATGACATCACACCAGGATTCATCCCACAGAGCCTCTAGCAGGGCATAGACATTATAAAATATATGGGAAATAAAACGGGACCACTGAATGCCATTTTTGGTCTTTAATTTAAATCTGGATGAATTCCTTAGTGTTTTACACCATATTCATGTTCTCATAAACGAGCACCAAGTCAAAATATCCTGACGCTAAATAATTAGCTTTTGTAATAATTTAGAACTATCAGTAAATGCTCCAAGACAAACGACTGCAAGACATTCTGTAATTTAGTTTTAAAATTTCTTCAGTATCCCAACTAGTTCTGACTATGATACAGGAAAGCTTGGTGGGTCCCCAAACACCCTACCTGTAGAGTTGGTTAAAGCTGAGGATGATTTAAGTGTGTCCTGCAGCATACAAAGCTACAGGGCACCTTCTCCAGCAGCGAGCCCTGCTCTACGCCTTCCCTTGGGACTAGTGGGCAAAAACAGCAAAGATTTGCCCTGCACGGCCACCTAAGCGGGAATTTAATTGGTGTTATTTTTCCTTTACATAAGAAAAGTAACCGGCTCGAAGCAATAAGGTGTGATGGCATAAGGCAATCGCAGGGCTCGCCAACAGAAGCTCCTGAAGGAGAGAAAATGGCGGGCGGGAGCCCCCAGGAGACTCTCAAAACACAGAACGCTCCCCAGGAGCCACTCCGTGTGTGAAACACCCCAACCTCCACCCCTGAACCAGCTAACTGTGACAAGAGGAGGTGAGAGTTGGGAATAACCCCCACCTGAAAGGGGGAGGGCAGCAGCGAGTGCCCGCCGTCCCTGACGGAACGCAAAGCACCCTCCCCATGACCCTCCCCCTAGCCGGCGATAGCGCCGGTCCGGTCCCGTCCCCGTCCCGTGCCTCGGCTGTTTCTCCCACATCCGTCCTGCCCCGCCCCTGCTGCGGGGGAAGGCGGGCACAGGAGGGAGGCGGAGAGAGCAGTCGGTGCACAAGATGGACGCTGTTGGGGGGGCAGANGCGATGGCGGCGCTGCCCCGGGGCCTGCGGGTACTGCTGGAGGAGCAGCAGCAGGGCGCTGCGGGAGCCCCGGTGTGCCGGAGCTGAGGGGGCTGGTGGGCGCTTCAGGAAGCCCGGCCCGCGTGGTGAGTGCGCTGGCTCCGCTGTGGGGTGCGGGGAACAATGGGGCGGGAGAGCTCTGCCCGCCTTGCCGAGCAAGGAGGTGGAGGGGGGGGGCGCTTGGACAAGATGATCTCCAGAGGTGCTTTCCACTTCTAAGAATTCTGTGCCTCCCCAGGCCTTAGGCTCCTGCCTGCCTCCATTTCCGAGCGGCCCGGCAGGCGGGGAGGGACTGCGGGTCTCCGTGCCTGGTGCGGGGGAGGCGGAGAGAGCCTGGGTCTGGCTGGGGGTGGGGAGAGGCGGCATCGCCTCAAGCTGCGGCGACCTAGGGAGAGGAGGCTTTTGTGTGCCACTCCGCCTGCTGTTGTTTTTTCCAGGGGCTCTGCGTGCCTCTGCGTGAGGAAACTCATTCCTGTGTCGTGTTGAACAACTGAGATGGGGGAAAAATAATGACAGAGCCCTACCCGTCCCCGGGACATTACTCCGCCCTGGGTTGTGGCTCTTTTGTCTGTNGGGCACAGGAGGGAGGCGGAGAGAGCAGTCGGTGCACAAGATGGCCGCTGTTGGGGCGGCAGTGGGGCGGCGGCGGGCGATGGCGGCGCTGCCCCGGGGCCTGCGGGTACTGCTGGAGGAGCAGCAGCAGGGCGCTGCGGGAGCCCCGGTGTGCCGGAGCTGAGGGGGCTGGTGGGCGCTTCAGGAAGCCCGGCCCGCGTGGTGAGTGCGCTGGCTCCGCTGTGGGGGGCGGGGAACAATGGGGCGGGAGAGCTCTGCCCGCCTTGCCGAGCAAGGAGGTGGAGGGGGGGGGCGCTTGGACAAGATGATCTCCAGAGGTGCTTTCCACTTCTAAGAATTCTGTGCCTCCCCAGGCCTTAGGCTCCTGCCTGCCTCCATTTCCGAGCGGCCCGGCAGGCGGGGAGGGACTGCGGGTCTCCGTGCCTGGTGCGGGGGAGGCGGAGAGAGCCTGGGTCTGGCTGGGGGTGGGGAGAGGCGGCATCGCCTCAAGCTGCGGCGACCTAGGGAGAGGAGGCTTTTGTGTGCCACTCCGCCTGCTGTTGTTTTTTCCAGGGGCTCTGCGTGCCTCTGCGTGAGGAAACTCATTCCTGTGTCGTGTTGAACAACTGAGATGGGGGAAAAATAATGACAGAGCCCTACCCGTCCCCGGGACATTACTCCGCCCTGGGTTGTGGCTCTTTTGTCTGTAGTGCCTGAGGGAAGAGCGAGGTGGCCCCGGCTCCCTCTTGCGTGGGGACAAACTATGGTGAAACCGCACAGGATCTCCCTGACTTGCACTAGTTTTTCTGCCCTAGCATTGTTTTGGCTGTTGGATTACATCCACAGAGTGGGTAGGGCTTCATAGTGGGGATACGGTGTTGGTATAGTTGGGTTTTAATGTGCTTGGGTGGTTGCGAATGTCCTGGTGTCATGTTTTGCCCTCAAAGGCCATCGTAAGGCTTGTCCTGTTTTAAAGTGGGGAACTGTTGCGGGTTTTTTTTTTTTTTCCTGGGAACTGGGAATGTTTTGTTTTCCTCCACATGCCCTTTTCGCCAGAGCGTCTCTCTTATTTTTATTAATTTTAGTTAAGTCCGCGTGACAAATCATTTGTTCCTCCAGTGAAAGCTATGGTTTTCTGTGTGTTTTTGCCATATTGAAAATGGCTGAAGTGGGGGAAAAGAATTAAAAATTTGTGAAAATAATTAAAAGGTTCAAAGTAATCTTGGTTGTGGCTCAGCTGCTTTAATCATTGTAACTGGTTTAGCAATGCTGTCATTTAATGACTGCTGGAAGAGAAATGCAGCTGTTAAATTCAGCATTTATACACTATTCACATTATATGGCCGTAGAATTGTTAGATAACACAGGAGTACTATGAGGCAGAAGTTAATGTGTTCCTAAACTTTCCTTTTCTTACCGCTTTTAAGGATGTGGAGGTAGTCAATAGTATCAGCTATTGCTGTGTTTGAAGTCAGTGAAGCTAATATGGGACTTCATAGCTGTATAAATAATCTGTGTTCAGGAGCAGTATGTATGTTATTGCTATTTTCTAAGCTTCGCTAGGAGCACCATGGCTTTCTTTGGTGCACTAATACACAATGCTGATATGAAATTATGATTCCCACTAACATAAATAGAAGCAGATGTTATCAGGCATCTTTTCCCAGCGATAGCTTCTGGCTTTGACTTCCTGTCCTAGAAAAGGGTCTGTCAAAGCAGACAGCCTGACAGGCTGCTTGGAAATTTAGAAAGGAAGGTACCGTCAGAGCAGTCTGTTTTGACAACTAGAGACTTGAGTTTGTCAATCACTTATGAGCATCAGGAACCTTCATTGAGATGAGTGGGAGGTAACTTGTATGGTTTCTGGTGTTTTGTTGTTTGCTTTTGTGGGGTTTTTTTTGTCAGCTTTGTATCCAAACTAGCTTAGTTTAGAGTGAAATATTTTAGAAATTTCTGATTATGATGGTTGGGATGGTTTCCATTGGGATGATTGTCTGCTGATAATTTTAAAAAACTAATGTTACAGTGAACAGATGAACATATGAACCTGGAAATTGTGGACATTAATATGGCAAAGTTTAATTTAGGAGCATCTTGAGATGTGTATTTTTGTATGAAAATGCTCATGCTAAAGCACGTGAAGAGAAATGAGCAGGATTGCTTTTGGAAACTTCTGATGTGTTGCCAATGATTCACCAGCAATCTGGGTGGAAGCCGTTATCATTGTTGTTGAATTAAGCATCACAGAAGTTGAGATTTAGTGAGTGTGTATATTAAAATAATACTTAAATTTCTTTGTGTGTGGTTCAGAAGTCTTGGGTGACACTGATGGTGGCTACCTTAGATAGTGATGGCAAAGACTGATATCCCATTTAGTTAGGGTCTCTATGTCTTAACTAGCTAGTGCTGTAAAAGGGTGTTTCATGAATACTTAGGAAATTGACCTTTCCCAATCTGTAATATGTAATGATAGGAAGGATAATTAACTCATTTTTAAAAAATTTATTTCATACCAAGAATTATTATTTACATGCCAGATATCCCAGAAAAAAAGTTACATCCATTTGAAAGAACTTGTGAATTCGTAGCTTTCCAATGGTATGAAGTATAAAGTTGATCTAGAAGGAAAGAACTCACCTGCATGTAAGTTCCCAAACTTCCCAAGCGTCTCAGAATAGTGATGCAGAAGCCACTATAAGGTATCTTTTAAGCAGACCTTTATAAAGCTTAGTAATTTTTGGAAAGCCTTTTCATTATTTAAAATTCTTCTCCCCCTGTGGATTCACCAAATCATTTTGCAGTTGAAAGTCTGTGTGGTTTTATGATGGCTTTTCCAACATCCAGTAAATCAGGTGATTGTTTCGTGGAGCATCCCAAGTAACATTGGCTGTTGGGCCAGGAAAACAAACCTGGCTCAAAGTACATGAGAGATAAGCCGTAGGGGAATTTGTATTTTGAAATTTATATCATTACCCTAGGTAATGGATGTGAAACCATTATCCTACAGGAATAAAGATATAACATGCTCCTATTGTGAAATATTATTATATAAACATGCTGCACCAGCTGAAATTTCAGTATGACCTTCAAGATTCTATGTAGGCTCTGTTACAGTAATGCAGTCTCAAGTCTAGGGACTCTGATAACTGAGAAAGAAAACCACAAATGTTTACTTATGTTGTGTTACTTTCCTTTCTGTGCAGAGATTCCACAGTGTGCCCTGAATTAGGTGCAGTTCCCATCACTGAGTGTGACCACTTGTTTTTCTAAAGAAATGCATCTCTTGATAATTATCTTTTGCAACAGTTTCATTTTCTTTGTAACCAGTACAGTGAAAGTTGAACTGCTATTAGATTTCCAAAGGCTAACTGACTTCTAATGAGATTTTATTTGCAGAAGTGTGTTAATGGCAAGAAGGTGCAAAAATCCTGATGGCTTGTTATGAATAGATTTTTCTGATATAAACATAATTTCTGGTTAGAGTGCTTGAGGAAACAGCTTTCTTGTTACTGCATGGTAGCAACGTACTTGGTGCTAACAGCTGGAGGAGGAAGAGACTTCGGTGATAGAAATAGCAAGAATCCTAAATCATTTGCTGTAAATATGTGTTGTCAGAGGCAGTTGTGCACTGCTCTGTGTTAAAAAGTGTAGAGGAGTGTTTCATGCAAGTATGATGGGTTTCCCAGCCTCCCACTGAGATTGCTTTCTAATGGAAGGAAGGCAGCTGCAGGGGGTCTAGGCAAACTTTCAGCAGGTAGACATGACTTACCATATGCATCAGGACATATGTGCATGTAGAAAAGGACTTGGACATCCTATGCAGACTTTTACCTGAAAACTTCTGCCCCACATGCTAGGTTGGCTTTTTTCCCCCAGGAAAAAAAAAAGTATTTTGGGAAGCCTAAAAATGTCATGGAGAATAAAATCTCTCTTTATCACTTGATTGTACAAAACAGGTAGAGGCCCACAATGTAAGCAATCTTGTTTAAATGAAGGCTTTTCTCAGGAGCATGGACAAAAATCTTCATACGAGAGATAGTTCTGAGGAGGAGAGGGGAGACAAGGGAAGAGGATTGTTACAAGAAAGGAGGCTTTTTTTCCTGTTCCACTTCATAAGAAATGGAAGATACGCAGTTAAACTGAAAAGTAGTGGAAGTGTTGCTGGAGGAACAGATCTTTCACTTGCTTCACACAGATTGTGACAGAGTTGCTATGTAATTTGATACAAAGAACACGGAAGGGACTGTTTGTGTCGGGGTGAGTCTGGAGTTCAGGATTGCAGAAGCTGGAGGGTTTATTGACAGTTATGCCTTCCAGCAGTGGTCTCTAAAACCACCATAAGGTCACGTTGTTCTTGCTTCTCACTGAACAGACCCCTCTCACTACTGATTGCTTGCAAAACAGCTTTTTTAAGTATTAGCTTGCAATTGCTGAATTTCTAGCATTTGTGGGGTGCATGTTATATTGATCTGAGGCAGGACTGCGTCAGCTACAAGACAACTGAAGTAACAAAGCGTGTGGTGTAGCTGAAGTGGCTGAAATGTGCTAGGCTGGGAAAACCTAGATCTTGCAGGTGGTTCCTGATTTCTTTTAGTTTGTTTTGTGTTTTAACATGAAAAGTCTGGTTGGTCTTATCTCTCTACTATTCCAGTTTAATAGGCATTTTTAAAATTATCTAATTAACTACTCTTCAAAAGCAGGCTGTTAAATTAAAATCTGGACATTCCAAATGTAATTATTTTTCAAGATGCTTTTGTGTTTGAGACCCTGTCAGGATAAGCTTTGAAGGCTGAGGTATGGTTGTTTTTAAACCTGTTGTTGTTAACAAAATGCTGGTTGATCAGCTGATGGAGCAGCAGCACTTGTAGCCAGGATCTAAGGCTCTTCTCAGCACTTCCTCCTGAACTTATTTTGAGCAATTCTTCAGTTTAAATGGTGAGCAAGTTGGAAAGGTTTTCAACTACAGCTTTTAACTTCCTTACTGTTTTCAATGGAGACTTCTACTACAAAAGCATGAATCTTATCTCTTTGCTATGCATTGGAGATCTTCAGGGACTTGCAGCTAAATATTTTTGATAAATTATGGCAGCCGGTGTTGGTCCTCAGCTCAGAATTAGGCACTATCTTTAGGGCAAAAGGAGTGAGGTTCAGGGAAAGTATCACAAAGTCATTTAATTGAAATTCATGCCAAGGAGTATGGTCTTAATTACCCGCTTGTTAATAAACTAAGTTCCGTGGAACACTCCCAGTGTTTGGTTGCATTTCATTTTCTCTGTGCTAAGTTTTTAAAGTAAACGTTAGCCTTAGCACTCTTCACTTTTTGCAGCAATTGTCTTTGGATGAGTAATTTCTTCATGTCTTATTACCGTGACTGTGTAATATAAGTGCCCTTCAAAAGTGAATGAAATAAAAAACTCTTACTGTTGACTTACTTTTCTTGTAAGTAATATTCTTTCAGCTTGTTCTCTCTCCACCTCCATTCCTTTTTGTTACCTCTTTAAAATGGAAGTCCTTCAGGTATTATTTGATGTTAGAACTGTACAAACAAATGGAAGTGTTAGGACTTCATTATCCAGTGTTTGTATCTGGTGAAAGTGGCACTCACAGTACAGCAAGACTAAAATGTTTTGTCCTGTGGGGTTTTTTTCAGTTCTGTACTAAGATGCAAGAACTGAAGGACAGACATTGAAATTAATGGAAACGAAATTGAAAAGCAATAGTAGAAAGTGAGTTTGATTAGCTTATGTGGCATTCCTGAATTGTGACATGGTGCATAAACATTATTTTATGACCATTAACGATTCTGACAGTTATGCAGGCCTAATGATAATTAAAATCTCACTTTTCTGGGTGTAAGCTGTTCTCTGGGAGGCTTAGTAGAAAAATTTCCCCTGACTTTATAAGTGAACATTGTGCTAATGAAATCTTGAAAAATCTGCTGAGTCCGGTGAAGCAATAATCTCTTGTTTATGATGTGTCACAATTTAAAATTCCAATTTCACTGTACAGAAATCAAGCCTGGGTTTTGTGCCACAGATTAAAGTGGTTTGAGGAGACAGAAAACAGCAACACACTGTCCTGCTTTACAATGTATGTATGGAAGAAAGAGCAGGAATTCTGAAGTGAGTCTCAGCCTCCACCCTCTACAAATGAAAAATCTTCAGTTATGTGTGATTTTGCATATGTATTTCTTGAGCTCTTCTAGAGCAATTGCTTGTTTTACATAGCATCTGGGCAGTTGATTCTAGCCGTATCTGAGGGGCTTAATACCAAATCACCAAAGTCCCCTAATGTAAATGGAACTAATTAATCACATTTGAAAGATCTTGATAAATAGCTGTTTATTGTAATACAGAAATTGTTATTGGTCACCTTGCATTGTTATTAATTATTGTGTGGGTAGACAATATCCAGAAATTTTTGGAAGCTGGAAAATTACTAGCTCTTATTTAGCAGCTCTGAAAGAGTAATTCTTGGTCTTGCTTGCTTTGTAGAGGGGATGTGGATTTTGGTTCAAAAATAGTTGAAAACTGGGCAAAGCCTCACGCATTACTAAAGCAATTACAAAGGAAATACCACTTTCCCATGTACATTTCGTGACTTGAAATAAATTTTCTCTCAAGAAGCCTTTATCTCTTTGCTTACTAAAATGCTCTGTTTTCTTGTATTTTTTTTCCTGGACCCCTGGTTATCTTTATCTCTCCTGTTCTCTGTAATGATCTTTCTTTGTGTATTCGTTTGAAAACAAACCAGTGGGAGATCACAAGTCACGATTAAAATTAATAGGAAAAATTAAAAATAAGTGAAATAACACAAGGAAAAAGCACTGACAAAGTCAGATACTACCTGACGCCCGGTTAGGGTGGTGGTAGCAGTCCAGCTGAAGTAGTTCAGTTGAAGTGGTGATCCTGTGAAGGTCTGGTCTCCAGCTGAAGATCCAGTGGTGGCTTTTGTCCTCTGGGAACCCAGTGGACAGGGCTAACTTAGGCTGTTCCAAGGCCAGGTTAGATCCAGGTGGGAATGCTTGGCTCCTCCCTACTGGGTGGAGCATCTGACAATAGGGTGAGAAGTCCATGAGTCATGCGGTGGGTCCCTGATGGCCCATTGTCTGTCATCCGGAGTGGGTCATTAGCAGGTGATAACAGCTAACGGCCCACAGCTGGTGGTAATAGAATACTTAAATACATCTATATTGTAACCTTTGGCACTCTGCTATTCCCTATTTTTCTTCTATTTGTTTGTTTGGGTTTTTTTCTTTTCAAATTAACTTCGTTCTGGTCTGAGGCACTACTCAATTCAGTCAGCTAATGCAGGTAACAGAGATGGCATATTGCCTCTTAGTTTCATTGCTTTATAGTTCAGAGTTGCAGGATGGGTTGCTTGGATAATGGAGCAACCTGTGGTATTCTTTGCTCTTGGACTTTTCTGAGGACTATCAAAATGTCACTGCTTACTCTGGAACTGGTGAGAAGTTAGGGAGCATTGTTAATGACACGATCCCTTGTGACCACTTTGTTGTTGTAAATTTGAAAGGAGAAATGGAGAAAGATAAAAATAAGTTAGGCTAAACTGGCCTGATGAGATGGACTGGGTTAGTTAAACAAGAGACATCGACTCAGGCTGTCCTTCCTGTTTTATGAGTCATTCTCCCATTTAATTGTGTGAAAAGGCCTCCTGTAGAATTAATTAAAAAGGAGGCCTTAATAGTGCTTCAATATAGTAAATTTTAATTTCAGTCTTGGTTGTTTCAACCAGGCCTTATGGATAGAAGCCTAGATACTGTAACTTCTTTGTGAGTGAATCATAACAGTGGAAAGATGTTATTCCGGAAAGTGAGAATTACGTCGACTTTGCTTGCTTGGAGTAGACCAGACTGTTTAATATGTAACTGGCTTGTTGCCATCTGTTGTCAGATTCCACTGAAGAGATGTGAGCCAGCAGGCTTGTCTTCTGGACTTGCTAACCTGTGTGTGCATTGTTAGTCTCTTGTATTTGTGTGCTGTATTAAATCATGCCAGCTGAAGATACCTCTTCTGTGCTGCCTTTTAATGCTGCTTATCCACTGTATTGCAGTTTATACAAAGCCTTTTCTTGGCTTGAAGATATCTTACTTCATTATTCCCTCTATTTTTGTCTGCTGAACCATCTATTTAATTTTAAGGGTGTATTTGTTTTAAGAATCTTCAGGGACATTAATAACTTCAGTGCGCAGAAAAGGTGCACAAAGTAAGGGTTGGCTGTGTTTGGAAACCTTCTAAATCATGCCATCTCTTGTCTTTTTACAAGAGGTGTCCTACTGGTAACAGTGGAGGTAGGTGGAATAACCTAGTTCTAATTTGTGCCAGAATGCATTGGGAAACTGAGCTTTTCAGCTTTCCCTTGAAGCGATGCTGCTCAGTATTTTACTGGTGACCTGCCTGTAGGCATAAAGGTTCTGTTGAAGTGTAATATACTTCTTATTTTTGCTAAAATAATAAAGTGAAAGGTTGTGGACAAAGCTCTCCTAAACACCTTAACCAGAAAGCAAAAAAGCACAGCCCAGCTGGCTGCAAATCAAAATTATTTCCTTAAGTTATACTTCTACTAAATTTACCCCTTTTCTATAATTATCACTGGAGTTACGACTTGCCTTCTCTCTGAGCTCTGTGATTTTTGCAGAATATAATCTTAGTGGGCAGAAATTTAGCAAAATTTTAATCTGTCCTTAATGCATGATGTTCTTTCTCATTTCTGTAGCATTTGCAAAAAGGAAAACATAAAAATAGTACTAATAAGCTGATATCAACACTAGCAAATAGCTTTCAGCCTTTTTTTTCCAGCTTTTTTTTTAAATTTTATTTTTTTATTTTTATTCCTTTACCGAGAGTACTGGAAGTTAATTAGTCAAGGCAGAATAACCTAAGTGTCAGTGTTTGCACTGTAGTTCATAGGAATGTCATATTTTTCACCTGATTTTCTGTAAATCTGAGGATTTACATTACTTCAGCTAGCAGAGATCTGTAGTAAGCTTTTCTGGTCACTCCTTTCTCAATGGAACTTCTCTGTCAAATGCTTCTAACAAAATAGCACAAAAGTGCTGGGTGGGCATGTCTGTGGGTGTGTTTCTGATGAGAATTGTATGCTCACAGCCATTTTTATGTAAGTTTTCAGCTTCACTAGACCAGTTTAGGATAGAACAACTTGAGCTCTGTCAAGTTGAAGTTTGGGCATGATGTAGGTGATTTCAGGACATACCAGGAAGAAAAGCTTCCACAGAAATCTTTGGTATTAGCATTTGAGGATGTGATGATGTGGCTGTTGCGTTAGGCACTACAGGAGTAGAAAGGAGTGTGGAGTCAGGATTACTCACTAGGTATAAACAGTAAACAGACTGTAAACAGTCACAGGAATATTTTAGCTAAAATCTCGGGGGGAAAAACACCTCCAACTTTGTAGTGTCTCCCTATGAGTTACACAGGTATTCACCTGATAAATAAAAATGTGGCTTGTCCTTCCCCAGGAGAGGGGGGTGGGGAAAAAAACCCTTGTTCATTTACCACCTTATGTGACAGTAATTAGGAGCCTTCAGGAAGGGGAAGTGAGTGACAGCAATCCTTTCCTTCAAGCACATCTGATAACTCATTAATGTAATTTCAGAACTTGGTGTAGCTTTTGAGACATGGGGATACTCAGTGATGTTGATGTGACAAGCTGCTGTGTGAGTTGTCATTACAGAATAAAAACTTGACAGTAAGCCCAGGGAAACTGAGTGACTTGAGTAAGCTAATAAATTTAAATACTTTGTTCTTGTTAGGTTTTGCCTGCTGAATAATTCCCAATGTAGTTATGAGGGCTTCACTAGTGCTATTACAGCTACCTTTGGCTTACCCATTTTGAGAATTTTCTTTTTTGAATTTTTTGTCATTAGGTTTTAGCTTACTGTAATTTCTTTTATTCCAAAAACAGCAAGTGGCTGAATACAGGAATGTGTAAAGGAATATTGACTGCATGGGTGGTAAGAGTTTCAATGCCTAGTTTTCCTTATCATGTAAACAGGCTACTTGCTGTTTAACCACAGACCTGGTAACTTGTATACAAACTGGTAGACTTGTGTACAGAACAAGTCAGAGGAAATTTAAATTATCAAGTCATGCAAATATTGGCTGTACAAGGCTGGCTTGTCATTCATGCCGGCTTGGTCTGCAGCAATAGTAGTGCGATGGGCAGCTAAGTTCTATTTTAAGACTGAAAAAGAAGGTTCATTAGCACAAGTTTACCCTTTGCTTTTCAAAAGGTAGGCTGGTTCAGTATGCTATGGAGATCTATGTACTTCTTTTGTAACACAGCTCTGGCAGTAGTCACTGAGATTGTGTTCAATGTATTTTTTATTTTATGTCTTTCCAGTTGCTGATGCTGCAACAATAAAGTTGTAATATGTTTTTAGAGATTAATATATCTTTGAAGGCTGGGAATGGGAAAATCTGTTCTTCATGGGCTACTTTATTTAGAATAAGTTTCATGCAAAGTAAGCAGTAAGTAAGAGGGCTTTCTTTTAAGAGACAAAATTCCCTGTTTGGAGGAAAACTGTTTTTACAAGTCACAAGCTTCAAAATTCACCAAGCTGGCACTGGATTTTTAATAGATTACTCCCAGTATTATTGCATTTTGCCTTGATTGATTTTCAAGTTAAGCGACTTTAAACTTCTGTAACTAGGGTTATAATTCAAAACCTCTTTTTAAGAGGATGCAGGATATTCTTTTTCCCAGTTGAAGTCAGGCTCCTGCCAAAAATAAATATAGCTCTTATCCATTACTGATAAAAGGATCCAGTGAGATTTGGGGGGGGTTTGAATTTTTTCTCTTATACATGACTATGTTATGTTGTTTGCGCTATTAAAAAAAAAAAAAAGAAAAAGAAAAAAAAAGAAAATGAAGCAACAGCTTTAGTTTTTGTGGTTAAGCTTGAAAAGTTTGTTATTGGTTTAAGACTGGGTGTTTAATGGAAACCCTGAGACTTGAGCCCTTGTTTCCATTCACTAAAATCGTGGGTACTGTTTTTAAATGATGTTGTCAAGCTGAAAGAAAATATTCTATTTTTATAAATCTGGAAGGTGAGACTGACACCAAGACTAAAATATTTAAGAGTGGGATATTTTTCATGTAATTGAAGGTTGCATGAAAAGTCTCACTCAAAAGGAGTACCTTGCCCCAGACAATATCTGGCCTCTGGAACTGCTTTTTTTAGCAGTGCTACAAACTGAATCACCGGCTGACAGTATCATTTAAAGCAAGTGAGGCTCTATTACATTCTGAGTCAGACGTACTTGAATTAACCTGCTTTTTGGCAACAGTTGTGTGACTCTCCTACTGGTAGTTAAACACTTTAAGCCCTGTGTGAATGGTAATTTAATGCTGCTTAAAAGTCTTGAGCAGGTTGGTCAGCGCAGAATAGTGTTTGGATTTTTACAACAAATCTCTTAAAGGTGTGGACAAAACCTTGTATAGTGTGTTGGCTCGCTTTTTTTAATTTACGCAACCGTTAACAAGAGAGCTGAAGTTCTCCAGGCCTGGTGCCATTTCTTCAACAAGCTGCCTCTTGAACTTGGATGACTTCAGAGCTGCAGCATAGTTTAGGTTGTGTTATTAAACCACAATTGCAGCCTGTGTCATGGAAACAAGCAGAATAGTAATCTGTGAAACTTAACATTCTTTATCTTAATATTCCTGCTGTTATTGCAAGTGAAGCTACTACAGGATTTAACAAAGAAATATGTCTGGTTTTGTTTGGGCTCTGTAAGTTATTGTAACATTTACAATTGCTTCCTCACTTGCAACAAGGTTCTAGGAGCTGTAGGGTGATGTAAGTTACGGACTGCTAGAGCATTCTTTCATCTTCTCTGGACAGCACTTCGCTCAGTGCTATAACTGCAATGAGGTGAAAGGATGGCTTTGTATTTGCATAACTTGCACCATTGAACATTGCTTAAATCTAGCTATGAAGCACTGTTTTTGAAACAGATATTTTTGGGGTGGATTTAGTATAAAGCAACAATTCCAGAAATTGCTCATGTTTCTTATTCTATTTCACCTACTCTCATCATTCCAACCTGTTAGTGTAATCATCCTTATTGTTAGAATTGCCGAATAGCATTTAGGTAGCTAGTTAAAAATTTAGCCAATACTTTCAAGATGGCTTCCATTAATGAAAAAATATATAAAAATCTGTGTTGCCCTGGTTGTGCCTAAATAAGCTGCTGTGCTAGTTTGTAAACAAACCAGTGGAGGAATTAACCCCACACAAATATATTGCGAGAGACTCCAAATCAGAATTACAGTTTAATAGGAAAAATTAAAGTAAAGGCAATAATACAGAAACACCAACTTAAGCTGAGAGTCCGAATACAACATGCCACCCTGTTGGTCAGAATGGTGATAGCGGTTCAGTTAAATAATGGCTGCAGTCTCTTTGGAGTGATGGATGTGGTCTGGTTGAAGTGGTGATCCTGAAGAAAGGTCTCCTCTGTCTCTGGAGTTCCAGTGGTGACCCTTGAGCTCTTCTCTGGGAATCTGGTGGAAGAAGTAGTCCAGTGTTCCAAAGTTTCAGTTTATATGCAGGTAGGAATGTTCAGTTCCTCCCCTCTGGGTGGGGCATCTCAAAATGGGATGATGTAATTTTATGATTCATTCCTGGAAGCCTTGATGGCCCATTAATAGATATGGCCCCCCGGATGGTGTTATCAGGGCTGAGTCATGCTGAAGATAAAGAACACTGTCCCACCTGTTTTTAAGAGCTCTTGGAGATGATGATAGAATACATAATTTTGGTTACACCTTCCATGTAACCTAAGACGGCTGCTTATGAAACTATAGCTAAAAACTTGACAAGTCTGTTTTGATGCTAAAAGAAGCTGCCTTGAAGTTCCTTCTGTGCTTCCCCCGTTCTTTCCCTTGTTTCCAGGACTTGTTAACCATTTAACAGATCTGGAACATCTTTAGGAGCCTGTTAAATGCAAATGTGAGAAGGAAAGGAATTTGGAGGTCCTTGGCAGAGATGGCATGGAGAGTACCTTCTGAGAAGTAGTTTAGACTTTAGACCCACTCTAAGCCATGCTTGAAAATGCCCTGGAAATGCCACATAGATAAAGTTTCAGTATCTGTCTTCATTGGTTGTAGAATACAAATATGATTCTGTATGCTCAGGTCCTCACAAGGCTAAGATTATTAATACATATTTAAGCAATGCGTGTCTCTATCTGCTGTGTTTGGAGAGAAGACATTCTGTTGCTGTTGTGATCAATCTCGTCTGAAGTGTCATGCTTGTAGGTAGTGGCTGTGATTTACTCTGTTTACAAGCTTGGGTGTTTCCAGAGAACCATAGTAGGTCAGGTTGGAAGGGACCACAGTGGGCCATGAGGTCCCACCTCCCTGCTCAAGCAGAATCATCCCAGAGCACACGGCACAGGTTTGTGTCCAGATAGGTCTGGAATATCCCCAGTGAGAGAGACTCCACATCCTCTCTGGTCTCTGTTGCAGTGCTTGGTCACTGCACAGGAAAGAAATTCTTGCTCATGTTCAGGTGGAACTTCCTTGACATTGATTCCTGCCTTTGGCCCCTTGTCCCATTGCTGGGCCCCAGGGAGCAGAACTTGGTCCTTGCTCTTGAGCCCTCCCGACAGACAGGGATGTGGTCTTCTCTCAGCTGGGTCTCCTCTCGAGGCTGAGCAGCCTTAACTCCCTCAGCCTTTCCTTGTGAGAGAGTTGTTCCAGGCTCTTCCTCATCTCCACAGCCTCCTCTGCACATGCTCCAGGAGCTCCACATCTGTCCTGAGGAGCCCAGACCTGGACACAGCATTCCTGATGTGCCTCAGTAGGTCTGAGCAGAAGGGTAGGATCACCCCTGGAAGAGCTGGCAATGCTCTTCCTAATGCGCCCAAATACCATTGGCTTTCTTGGCCACGAAGACAATTGTTAATTAATGTTTAACAATTCTCTTAGCAGCTAGACACGACTGATCTGGGAGAGAAATGAGGAAAACCCAAGTTATCTTCTCTTAGCAGCCCCTCAGGCTGCCTGCCTCAACTGTTTGGTAAAACTGCAGTGTTGTGGTGAGCACAACAGTGTTTTGTTGTGCATATTGTTTGTAAAAGTGCACCTTTTCTCTGAAGCAGATGGTGCCATACAGTTTCATCATCATGCAGAAATTATATCCATACTTGACTGAAAAGGTGCCTGAAGTAGAGGAGCTGTTTTCTTGAAGCTGGTACAGTTTAATGATTCTGTATCAAAATCCTTGAGAGAATGGTGCAACGGATAGAATTATAAGGCTCAGAGGGTGAAAAAACTGTTCTTTGTCATTGTCTTTATCATTCCACTATAATAAATGTATGTGCCACAAAAACTAGGTGCTCCATTACCTTTTGAAATAACATTGTAGTCTAGAGGTGGTTTTCTATGTAACGTAGAACAAGATAACCGTTTTTGTGATTATATGTCTAAAATGAACTCATGCGTTAGGCAGGCAAGCAACTACATCTGTAGTTTTGTTCAGAATATAGTTAGTTTTCACTGCTCTTGACTTTCTGCTTTTATTAAAAGCTCTTTTTGATGTTTAAGTGGAGTCTTCCAAAATAAATTGCTTTGAAGGTAAATAGAATAACTGAAGCTTTATTAGAGAGTACTGTTAAGTAAACAGCACTTATTAGATGTTATCAACATGAAACTATTTGACATCTATTTTTAAAATGAGGGCGACATCTACGAAGTTACAAGAAAAGCCACCTCCAAATCAGAGAAGCGAGAATAAAGAAAACACAATAAAGAAGTCCTGAGACTTCCACTGAAAGCGTTTTCTGAATACCTTTAGAGTTCTTTGTAAAATGGAATTTTACATTTCCGTTTTACACTTTCAATAACTCTATGAAACAGAAGCCTCTTCTTGCCTATGCTGTGCAGTAGCATTTATATTCACTTAACACTGCTCATACAGTATATTTCAGCATATCCTCAATATTGCTTCTGGAATTTTTGACATAGGAGGTTTGGTTTTTTTAAATGTATCAGTCAGTTTGAAAACAAATAGGAGAGTGACAAGTGTAATGCCAACATGTGGACATAAGGGGAAGGAGGTGGGGAGGAAGTTCAGAGTATTGCTTGATTCTTGCCTTGTAAGTTTGTCAAATAAAAATTTACAGTAACGTTTTCACAGTACACAACAAAAAAAGAACAATTTCTGGATTATTTTTTCTTTTTGGAGAGAGTATTATTTTTACATAAGTTTGCTGGGGAGCAGGGGCTAGGGGGGTAATTATGGGTTGTATTAAGGGGTAGAGAGCTTTTTTGGGCAGTTTTTGACCAGTGTCTCCAGCCAGACTATAAGTCTTCTCTATCTCATTGTTTGACGTTGCAATTATACTGTTATTGTAACTGTAGTGTCACTGACATCAAAGCAGAATTAGAGCTGCTGAATTAAATGGGGAGAAAAGCTGTTTTTGGAGAGTGGGTTGCAAGCAACACTTTATACTTTTTTGTTAGACTGTTTTTTTTAATGCTTTCTCTTTCATTGAATTGTGCTCGGTCTTCTCAATGATTCATGTCTAAGGAAAGATAAGACATTGCAGTGACAAGATCTTCCCCTCTCCTTTCCTTAGCTTACTTTTCATCTACCAGATGCCTATAGTAGTAGTTGTCAGGTAACTGTTGATTATTCTTGCATGGAAAAGAATTATACTGGTCTCAGTGATCCAGAACATGACCCACTTCAGTTGCTTTCTCTTCCTGAAGTCTACTACTTGGAATTTTATTTTAAACAAGGTGTTTGTGTGGCTGATTTGTTGCTTTGTTTTAGTTAAAATGAGGTATTGGTTGTGTGCAGCTGTGCAGAATATGTGGGCAGCCCTCCCCTGCAGCAGGGCGGAGAGCTGCCCCAGAACCGGAACACACAGGATGGTCTCTCCTTGGCCATGAGCTGTGGGACTGGTCAGACGCGGTCCTTGTAGAAGCATCGCAGGTTTAGAAAGGCAGCTGTTTCATTCCAGGTGTCCATGGCGCTTTTATTGTGGAAAACAGGGGAGGGGTTGGGTGACAGGGGGAAGGAAAGACGGGGAGGAAGTGAGTTCCATTTCGGGACCGGAACCAAAGAGACCTGTTCCGGATCTTGCTGGGGTTTTTATCTCTAGGGATGGGAGGCGGTCCTGACTCACATCCAGTCAGAAGCGGTCAGGGGGGCAGGGTCAGGGACAGGAAGGACACAACAACAGATCAGGAAGGACACAAGAACAGTTGTGTAATTGCTGACCACCCACATTTCTGCCTACCTGTGTTTATTAATAAAGATCTATGTTTAAAAATTCATCTGGGACAACTATGCAACCAGTTCAGCTGGAATATCTTAGAAAGGAATGAGAAAGGAAGAGTAGTGACTTATGTAGCTGATGCTGAGAGGTAATACCTGTCTGTACTCTTGAATCTGAAGACTTCTACAAACTTGTACTCTTTATCTTTGCCATGGCTTCTTTCAAACACATCTCCGCTCTGGGAAAAGTAAATTATTTGCTCGCCTCCTTGGCAGCAGGATTGAGAGCTCCAGAGGATTTGACCAGTTGAACCCAAGTCCCTGACCTGAAAACTACTGTGGATTTTTGAAGTGCCTTCTGCCTTTCTTCTGTTATTCTGTTTGGTTTTCCCTTGATTTTTTTAATACTGGTTTAATCATTGTGTTACTGTTACAGTTATTTTCATTGACAAATGCAAGAACCCTTAATTTGAAATGAAAAGAATGTGTTGTAGAGCTGTTGTCTGCTATATCTCTCTAGACTTAGTCATCTATTGGTAGAAAGAGTTTTCTGGGTGATAGATCATGAAACCATTTGCTATTAAGAACTGGTCTCTTCCCCTATCTTTTAAATAAGCCATAAGGGACGTATAATATCAACCAGAAATCATGAAGCTGGTCATGTGTATTTCCCCCAAAAATTTACAATTTTATTCATATGCAGGTTTTATGTTTTGAGGCCATAAGCAAGAGCACTTAAACTTTACCTACACATGTGTTGTCTTTTAATGTTCATGACCCTAATGGTGCAAGACTAGTGATCAAATGTTGGGTGAGAATAGGAGTCAAGAAAATTATGTATCACATTTCAAAAATTATATATCAGGTTTCATTCCATGTTTTTCCTATTAAACATGATAAAACTAACTTCAACATTTTTCTGTTCTGTCGTAAGGATGCTCTTGCCTCACAGGATGTTGTGAAGCTTAAACCATTGTAAATTGCTTTTAGAGCCTCTGTTGGGGAGGTGCTGTGGTAGAGTTGTGATGCTGATTGTTTGGTTTTCTTGTTTTCCTTGTGTTATTACAAGGCAGGAAGCTTCGAATAAGGAATAACATTTTGTCCTTAACTGGCCCCGTTTTCCTAAGGTACATCACTGACTCTACCAAATAAGAGAATTTTGAATGAAATTACATAAGTTTCTTGTGTTTTTGCAGTCAAAATAAAAATTACTGAAGAAAAAAGAAAGTAGATCTTGAATCAGTTTTAACTGAGCTTCAGTTAGTTTGGGACAGAGTTTTGATGGTGTTCATGATTTTATCTTTGTTTTTCTCCTTTTTTTTTTCTTTAAGAGCTTTATTATACAGCAACTGAAGCCAGCTGACACTTTGAAAGAAGGGTGAGAACATGCGTTATGTACAGACTTGCGGGTTTTGGTGCTGGGTGGAAATTTCTTTGTTGAGGCTCTGTGTTGTGGGCAGTGTTCGGTGGTGCTGGGTGGAAATTTCTTTGTTGAGGCTCTGTGTTGTGGGCAGTGTTCGGTGGTGCTGGGCGTGTTCCCGCAGCACGCATGCGCCGAGCAGGAATGAGGAAGTCGGGCACTTGCTGCCAGTGTAGAGTTTACAGTGAAATTTCAGAGAGCAAACAAGAGGAGAAGAAAACCCCTGAATTTACAAGAAATACTCTTCCGGGCTTATTGTATGTGTTGTTCATGGAGCTTCCCAGGCAGAGGTAAGAAGCTATTTTCTTCTACCTACTCTTTGCTGATCAGGTATGGACTTCCCCTCTCTTTAATTTTTTCCAGACGTTTTTCTGTGGAACTGGATATAGAAAACACAGCTAGGATGATTTGTCCTTTTCTGTGAACCGTGAAGTTTGCAGTACAGGGTGTTTGTATAAAAACCCATTACTTTTAACTGGTCAGGGTTTCCTATGGGTTGTCAGGTCAGTTTTTCCTTACATGAGATTCAGGACTTTTTGAAGTATTTGCTCAGGGAAAAGAAGAAAGCTACTTCAGTGTCCTCAGAAATGCTGTTTATCACGATGAGCATACTGGAGTAGAAAACCAGGAGGTTCTTTGAAGCACCATCAAAAATTTATGTTTGGCACTAGACAAGAATGGAGGAGGTTCAGCTGCTGGCTAGAATTGTACTGTGGGTGTCTGGTAATCTTTGAGTTAGGAATTGCTTTACTGTTGTCTGTTAATTTAATTTAGGTTGTTGATTTATTTTTAATCTCAAAGTGTCAGAGAGGTTTTGAAGTAGTTAATGTACCACGGAACCAGTCTCACAGAAAAGAGAACTGTGCCTAGTTACTTTTTTTTCAGGAAAGTGTTAAGTTATTATCAAGGAGTAAGGTCTTTAAAGGAGCTAATGACATGGTGTTTTCTTTACAGATTAAATAATAGATTAGTCAAGAGTTGTATCTGTGTGAGCAGTTCGGTTGGCAAGCCTGAGTTTGTTTTGGCGTGAGAAACTGCTGTCGTGTTAAGCTTAGCACTAAATAGGCGTTGATTGTATTCGCTGTTAACTGCAACAGGAAACGGCTTGGTTTAGCTCGGAGTAAGACTCAGCAAAAACGAAACAGCTTCAGGACTAAAACAAAAGCAGGTAATAAAAACTGCTGTTATTCAAAATTTTGGTTAAGAAGGTGATGATGCTGTTTGGGTAATGAAATGCTGTGAGAATACATAAAACTCAGGAGTGAGTAATGCTCTTGAGACCTGTATCTACTGAATTAGCCAGTAGCTAAGCCAGGGGTGCCCCTTAGGTGTGCTGAGTCATCTGCTTGAACTGTGACATGACTTACTGTGGTCTGCTGCTGGGAGAGAGCAGTGCAAACTTGGTCGTGATGAAGTAGCACGTGATGTGTCCATACTAGTGCATGCTGGGTCCAAATAACATGTTTGTGAGAATTCGGGGTGTGTTTGGTACCTGCACCAAAGGACTCCCTCCGAGAGTGCGCTTAGTTCAAACTGAAAGCAGAAGAGTTTTCCTGTGTCTCATTGTGTGCGAAACTTGATGCCCAGTGGATGTTGGTACAGACTGTTCTGCATTTTACAAACATCTTTTTGTCAAGAGGTTAATCTGCAAAGGACACGGGGAAGACTCTGGTTGCTGTGGACATAACATAGCTTGGACAGGAAGCTACATCAGCCCTCTGCATTGTAGTCCGGCAGAGTAAGGATTGGGTGGTTGTTCGGTGGTTTATGGAACGATCAAGTCTTTCCTTGAAGCACTGGCAGGGTCCCAGAGGAGACAGGTCACTGATCTGATTACAGCGTGACATTTCCAGTCTAGGTTGAAGGATGGAATTTCAAGGATTTTTTTGGCAGGCTGGGAGGCCCAGAAGAGAGGAGAAGTTTTCCCAGGTAGTTCTAGAGGTGGATAAAACAGTTTATATAGGGCTAAACAGGATGATGAGACTTGCATCTAGGTATTTTATATTTTCAAACTCAGAAATAACAAAATCAGTCCGCAGTGTAGTATTCAAGGTATGTGGCTTGGGGCATCTTCTTTCTTAATTACACCTTTTTGTCTTCTGGTTTATGTACTGTGGATCTGTCTTTTTAGTTTTTTGCTTTCTTGGGTTTTGACATACCTATTTTCTTCAGTCATGCACAAAGAAGTGTATATGGATATACATTTTACACTGTTACAAGCTATTGAGTGTGAAATACTTAGTGAACTGAGGGTGGGTTAAAAATGTCATAATATTATGGGGGGTTATTTAAATAGTGATATCTTTTATAAATTTTTGCGTTTGTTGTGTTTTGCTCACCTCTGGTATAATGCTGAAGAGAAACATATTTTTTTAAGAAGCATTGTACCATAAAAATGAATATACTTTTCCTACCTGACATGCATAAGGAAGTGTTCTCTTTCTGTATTTATGATGGTTCCAACAGCAGACAGTGATAATGAAACTGTCTTATTTCCATTATTTTATTGCCATTTGTGGCGTCTCCTGTTTAAAGTAGCTCTTTGAAGTTAGAGACTGTTTTTTTTTTTTTTCCCCCCCCAGCTATTTCCAAGGTCATGGGGAGTCACAACTTTGGCACAAGGAATGCATGTATCTTTCCCAGCTTCACTTGTCTAGGTCTACCCCGTCTGTAAGCTTTGTGCATGGAAGAGATTTACATTGTATCTCAGTGCTTGTCTCTGCTCCCTTGCCTAGAGGTAGAAGATCTGGCAGGAAAACAGGACCATATATGTGGAAAGCGATGGCACCAGCAACAGTACTGGGTTTGGTGCCAGCCTGTGTGTGTGCATGTGGCTTGTGAATCCTCAGTCCCTGTGATGCCATTTCTGTCTTGCGTGGGACTGGAAGAATTCCACAGTTTTGTGCTGATCTGCTGGGGAGATTCTTTAGCAGCATAGGGTTTGTTGTTCCAACAGCTATTTTTTTCTTCTGTAGGGAAAAGGTTGGCTGCATCACACCAGGTAGCCATCTGTTCTAGGAGGTAGACTGTGCTGAAATAGATGTCTTTCTGAGGTTTCTCACAGCTGTATGTTCTATTGTCAGTGCTGTCTGTGGCCTTCCTTTGGCATTTAAGCACCAGGACACAGCCGCAGACACTGCAGAGTCTCTGAGTGCTGTGCTTATGTATCAGCTTTGCTTACCTTGTTCCTCAGCCTTTTGAGACCTGCCTTGATGCAAGATCATGGATGCCACTAATTAGTCTCTCCATGTCCAGACTCTTCAAACTTCTCTTTTAACTGTAGAGTTTGTAAATAAATATGACCTATTTTGTTATGCCAGAGGTAAAAGTAGCAACAGCATGGCTCTATTTACTGTTTTTGGTTTTTTTTTAATTAGTTAACTAATGTTAAGGTTGCATTCAATTCCTTTCTTCCAATTCACAGCTTTGGATAGTGGAGTCTCCATGTTCACATCTGCTTTCTAGTTGTGATGTGAAACAGCTTCATGTTAGCTCATGGTTTTAAATCTCCTCAGTTAGTAAAAACTTCTTCTCCTGATTGCTTGGTTAATAATCTGTTTTAAATAGACTGTTCAGTTTGTTTTTATATTACAGAAGAGTCTGGGAAATTGTCGCTAGATATTTTAATAGTAGCAGTGTGGTCGAAAGGAAGAACTATTATTCAGCTCTTAAATTTTGAACCTCAAATGATATTTCATGCAATAGATTTGTCAAGCTGTGTACTGCTCTTTGCAGAAGAGTTTTTGTGGAGTTGCCGGGTAATTTCTTTTGCAGATTTGGTTTACGAAGAATGATTCTAGCTGGAATGCTTGATACCAAAGTTTATTCAGTATATAAGAGGGCATGTAGCAAGAGAAAGGCTTGGAAATAAATTTTTGAAGGGTTTTTAGGACATTGTCTCTCAGTGAGGTAACCAAAAGTATTAGATTTCATTTGGGTTATGGTGATACAGTAGTAATGGGAATAATTTGACTGTATGCTGACAAGATGGAAAAAAAATGAGTGCCATTAATGAGGTATTTTGGAAGGGGGAGCCCTAAACAACCTTGACATCTTGGTGTTGTGCAATGGTGGTGGTAGGGTTAACCACATGTGGTGCCTCTTCCTTGTACCACCCTGCCTGGGTAATATTGATTTCTTATTGATTCCTTATTGGCTGGGAACCGGAGGCTGTGTGGCATTGAGTATTGTCTTTTGAAGAGAGAAATAACTTCTTTTACCCCCTAGAATCATAAAGTATTGAGTTGGAGGGGACTCAGAGGCATCATTGTAGTCCAAGTCCCTGTCATTAGCTTTAGAGCTAAGGTTAGGTGTTTGAAACATGGTTAAAAGCTTAACCAGTAACACCTTGTTTGCCTTGGCAAAATGTTAACTGCGAACAACATTGCACTACATTCTGAAAAACAGAGGCCTTTATTCCAGAAAAAAAAGTGGCAGAGGCTTTTCAGAGTCTCTATTTTAGCATTAATTTTTTTTTCTGCGTTAAAATGCCTTAATGCTGAATAGTACAGGTCCTAATTTAAAGTTTCTCTCTTTGCCTTTAGAATTTAGATTTTAGTTGTAAAGTTGTTTTTTAAGCTTAAGGTTTGATAAAAAGTTGCTATTTTGTTTATAGAAGAACTTGCTGTCAGAACAGAAAGTAGCAAGCAAGTGTGCAGTCCTTGGTTTGAAACTGAAGCCAGTCGTATATGGGAAAGAGAAACTAATACATCTGGATGGTTGAGGTGTGGTTCTTGTTGTTTTGCTGCTTGATTTAGAAAATTGATTGTGAATTGGTGACTTGCCCTTTTTTTCAAGATCCACTGGTGAGAGAAAGTAAGTCAGATATCAGAAATTATTTTCTTGCCAATTTTCTTTTTGATAATGATTTTTAAATATCACTTCATCTAGCTACTCTTTTACATTTCTCCATATGTGAGTTCTGCTTTTTTACTGTCCGAAAGGGGTGTCTTATTTTCCATTCGTCTTATTTTCCATTCCCTTATAATTAGTAACATTTGATCCTTTTAGTATTTTGATGAGAATGTAATAAATCCTCCCAGCTTTTCTTCTATTGTAGTTTGTGTGGTCTCTCAATGTTTTGCTTTCTCTCTTAATATAATCTCTAAGCAGGGAGTGAATGGTATAAATCAGGGTTACAGAAGGAACGGTTGCAGAACAGTTGTCAGTCATCCAGTCCTAAATGACTTCTAGAAGTGTTCATCCACCTTTCGCGGTATGGAAGTGCTTGGAGGGCAGACTGAGGGCAAGTTAGCAATGCTGAATTCTACCCAGGAGCGCATGCAGATTCCCAGGGTAACTGAGATGTGACTGGATGGGTCCCTGTGGTACCATGCAGCTCAGTACAGATCAGTTTGTGTAAAGGTGCTGTAGTGGCAGCACTTAGTATCACCTAGTGATGTGTGAGAGCTGTATTGCACGGTGTCTGGCTGACCCTGAGCCATTTATCCTATTGCCCCCCAAGACCTGGGCAGTTCACATGTTTCCAGAGTCATTGTGTGCCAATCCAGGGCCCACTGGACTCTGAAGAAAAGTTGCTTGTGATCGAGGCTATGGATGAAGCCTTGTCTAAACAAAATTATTTAAATCTTACAATAAAAATAGTAAAAAATTTGATTAGTGGAATTGTCTTTTTTATTCTCATTTTGTTGATGTCAGTTGGCTCATTTATAAAGAGAACATAAAAAGTAAAAGCTAATTAGTCTTATAACTTCAATGGGATAGTTATCTGTCTTCATGTTTTTTAGGATGTGTAAGATCAGAAATGGTTTACACTGGCCAGAGACTTTGCCAGAGACTGGCTGAAATTCAAGCAAGTCGTGACTCAAGCCTGTATTTAATGTCAGAATTGCACTCCTAGTTCAGCTACACCTTGATGAGTAGTATTTCCTTAGCAGAAAGGAGCTTACATGCCTGTTCCAGTACAGAATACTAACTTTGTGTTTCTCTTTTCTTCTAGGTTATGTTTCACACTATGTGCTGACTGTCTGTACTTACAGAAGATATTTAAAATCAAACAGACTTTTTTGCAAAATTTTGATTCCAGTGGAATCTGTGCTTTAGATTTTTGTCTTGTCAATTAACTCCTGAAGCAATGCCTGTACAAGCTCCACAATGGACAGATTTTCTCTCCTGCCCGATTTGCACACAGACTTTTGACGAAACAATCCGGAAGCCCATCAGCTTGGGTTGTGGCCACACTGTCTGCAAGATGTGCCTCAACAAGCTCCACCGTAAGGCATGTCCCTTTGACCAGACCACTATCAACACCGACATTGAACTCCTTCCTGTGAACTCAGCCTTGCTGCAACTCGTGGGTGCTCAGGTATTCATGTTTTTTGTGGGTTTTTTTGTTTGTTTTGTTTTGTTTTTTTAAAATTTAAATCTGCTTCAGTGTTTTCCTTCTTTTAGGAGGATAAGTCAGGAATAATAAAGAATATGACACTGTGTTAATGATGTCAAGAAAAGGCATCTACCTTTTTGTAGATGTCTACAAAAAGTAGTAAAGGTGCCTGGAGCAATAGTTTAAATCTTGATTCTACTGGTCACTTTACTGTGATTTTTGTTACATCTAAGTCTGGCTGTCACCAGAATGAGTTTGTTGTGTTCCCTTCCTTCTTCCTTGATTCTTACCTAGCCATGCTCTGCCAGGAGGATGAGCTGAATCAGTGAGCTTATTTTGTGGGAAGGCATTTTTCTGTGGTAGGTTATGTGCTTTACTGTATTCACCCTATGGGACCTGTGGTTAGTTGTCCCAAAAACAAGAGAAGACTGTAAAGGATGTGGGACAGATCTCTCTGGTAGCAGTTTTTATGTAGCCTTATTTGAAACTATGCAATGGAAATATAACTTCCTGAGCTGACATGTAACTAAATCCATATAGGTGAGGGGGGGCTTCCTGCTTGACACTCCCCTTTTTGCTGGAATAGGAGCTGGTGAGGTCAGTTGAAGCGGTGATCTGATGGGGATGAGTGACACTGGTACTGGCAACAGCCTCAAGAAAGGGGCAGGGATGTGTGGAAAGCAGAATTACCCTGTTCAGTTGCAGCACAGACTTCAAGTTGGCAAAAGCTTATCAATGTTAGGTCACTGGTAGTTTCCTGTGACCTACACCTTCCAAGGCTGGTGGGCAGGATTTTGGTCTTGGGAGAGGAGGGACAGTTGTATCTAGCTTATGGGTAAGGAATGAAAATGTAGATGGGGGGCAGGGGTTGCTGTTTAATTTTGTACTGCTTCAGTGTCTGGGCTTAGTGAAATTGAAGGCAGCAGAAAATAAAATGAGATCTGTAGTTCAGGGGAAAGGAAAGAATTGTAGAAGAGCTGTAAAAGGTATGGAGGAAAGACAGGTGCTCTTAGATTGCTTTTTATTAGGTACTGGAACTTAGAGTTCCAGATGTGCTTTTGCCACTTCTTATTTGATCAAGTAATATGGGTGATTTGTTGTTTTTCTTTTGTGGTGTATGGCATAGAGGTTACTTCAGAAGTTCAAAATGAAATGGTGTTTCTGGCTCTGCTAAATGACATCCTGCTCTGCAGAAGGAGGCAGTGAGATTGTGCACTGCCATTTCTGTGATGTGCTGCCATCTTTGAAGAGCTTCCAAGCAGTATGAAATCTGTGGGTGAGGTCATAAATAATATAATTCTCTTTCTCTCTTACATGTTCTTCCTTCCTCTCTGCAGTTTCTTGAATAGTTCCAGTTGCATCCGAGTGTCCACACTTGTGATGTCTTTTTTCCCCTTACACTTTTTGGTTGTTTTGCGTGCATTTGTTAAGCTTTATGAGAAGCTGTATGATAGCTTCAACTTAACCTCTGCCTGAATTAAAATTTGTGGAAAAACAATGTCCTTTGGAATGAGATGGAAACCCACCCTGCTTCTGTACAGGTAACTGAGATTCTTTCTCTGGTTTTGCTAGTTAGCTAGCCAGAGTTTTCTCATCAATATGAGAAGAAAGGTTTTATAGTATAGTGTTTGTCTTGAGAGCACTCTGAACTTTAGGTTCTGACTCTGCACTACTGACATTTTGTGCTCCTTTCTTATCTAAAAATTTTTGTGTGATTAAGGTTCATGGGACCGTGTTTCATTATGACCTTAAAGCTACAAATGCCACCAAAAGAGACATTATTCCCACCCCCTTTCTTTGCCACTTATTCCTGATTGTTTGCTACTCCCAGCATTCTGTTACCTGTAACAATAACCGTGGGTACTGGTTATTGTAGCTGGGTATTTATTGCTGACAAACTTTCCCCTTAAGAGAAGTTTGAACCAGCTTTCCTGCCTAATTTCAATGAGCGTGTGAATGAAATCAGTGTTCAGTATAACTCACTCTCCTTTCTCTTCCCTTTCCCTTCCTGGCAGCTGTTGTAGTGTTTACCAGACACTGGACTACTAGAAAATAAGTATGCTACTTTGCTGTGAAGGACGGGGAAATGGTTGCTATTTTCCAATAGACTAAGGCCATTTTTAAGAGAATCTTTTTACAGAAAAAGGCTTGTGAAAAAACAAATTTAAGAAAAAAAAAGGTACTTTAGAGAGACTAGTGATTTTTGAACTGCATCCCTCTAAGAGAGTGCACTCTTCTTCTATATATCAACAAAAACGGTCTGTGAGCAGCAATCTAGCTTTCAAAGCATGAGTAGTATCAAATTCAGTTGAAACAAATGCCATTTTCTCTTTCCACTTCCTGATTTAGTTTCAGGAGCGTGTATGTGTCATTAGTGTCCCTTAATCTCCAACAAACCTCTGTACACCTTAATCTGAGTCCACAGAGGTTTGTAATACTTCAATTTTAAATGCTAAATTTCAAAAAACCAGGTTTCATTTTAGAAGGAAATACAGTAAAGCACAACTAAAGCTTTTATCCGTGAGGGGGAAGAACAGTTTGTTCTTTTCCCTTTGGAGTGACTTCTGAGGAATTCAGACATTTATATTGTTAAGTGCTTTTTTTGCTGGAGGCAGAGGAGGAGACCAGGCAGTTTAAAGAAACAAATCTATTCTGCTGTGGCTGGCAGCAATGACAGGATTCCAGGGCAAGTATCTTTGGCTTTTGCACAAGCACAGTGGGTAAAATGAGCAGGAGTGTACTTCTGGGGAAGACACACTGAATTTGTTACACAGTCACCCAGGAAAGCAGTAACCTATTTCTCTGACAGTAGCATTCTCTCTCTGGATAGATTTTGTAACTTCAGTGGTGAAAAGAGTTGGTTTCTTACTTGAATCAGGCTCTCTGTTTTCCCTCTCCCCACCACTTTCTGAAAGTGAAACCTGTTGCCCAGGTTATAGCCACTCTTTGTGTGAAAATTTGCTGTTGCAGAGACTCAGATTTGTACCTGCTCCCCTGTAGCATGGTACACATCAACACTGGTTACAGGGGCTGTTGTTTGAAGGCAGTGGTCATAGAATCACAGAATGGCTTGGGTTGGGAGGGACCCTAAAAGCCGTCTCACTCCAACCTCGTCCTGTGGGCAGGGACACCTTCCACTAGACCAGGTTGCTCCAAGCCCTATCCAGCCTGGCCTTGGAGACTTGCAGGTATGGGATATCCACAGCCCCTCTGGTTGGGTAGTTCAGACCAGGCACAAAGGCCTAAGACACAAATCAACAAGGCTCTATATTTGTGGGATACCTTGCTTCTTAGACTTCCTGGGTAAAGGAATCCCTTGAGTTTGTTTCTGTGGGAATAAGAGTTTGAGTTCTAGCTATTCAAGCATCCACTTACTACTATATGCAACTGTTTTAAGCGTTCACCTGGCCAGTGTTTTAAAGGTGACTGATCAGGGATCTGTCATCTAAGCTCTTCCCTCATGTTTTTTTAACCCATGAAACAGCAGCACGCACCTTCTATGCCAGCTGATACAGAGTGGCAGAAATGCCTGTGGTGCTTTAATTTTGGCATAGTCTCCTGCTAGACATGATAAATACAATTCTAGACATTAGGCAGTAGAATTGTACATTATGAGACTGGGTGGAGTGATCTTAACTCACAGCCACTTCAAAAGGGGAAGATTGCAAGTGCAGAGATATTAGAGGCATGTTTGATAATTTTTTATTTTGACTTGGTGAAAGGAAGTGCCACAAAAGAGGAATTACCTGTGAAGACATTGTCCTTAATGTAAACTTTTGAGGAACTGAAGATGGTAGGCCTTGGGTTTTTTTGGCAGGAAGCAAATCATTCATTTGTGGGGAGGGGGAGGGAAATATTGGTATAAACACTTTTCAAACCATACAAAAAGGGGTTTGGTCTGTTTAATATGCTCTCATTCTGTGCAATTAGATGTGTAATGGTAATTACTGACAACTCAAGATGACTTTCTTCATCAAATTACGCTTAAATCACCAATTCAAAATCACTGCCTGGTATGAGATGATGCTTTAGCATTCCTTTCCGGTCCCCTTCCTCATGGTATCATAACCTGTCTATACCCACAGCCACAAGCCATGCTGATGGGTAGCGTTCCATTGCTAGGATACTTGCAGTCATTGCCAAGTCAGATGTGAAACCATCACAGATTTAAAGCAACTAAACAACTGAGATAATTTTCCCTGTCTTGCTCTCCTCCCCATTGGGAGGTGTTGATTACATGATGTGAATGTATTTGCAGTGGAAACCGTCGTAAGGGTGTGATGTCTGAGAGCAGGGAATGTGGAATGAGGGTGAAAATAATGAGCTCACTCTGTGGGGCATCTATTCTGAGGCTCCTGAGAGGCATTGGAAACAGCAGTGACCATAGGGTCATGCATGCTATTAAAAGAATATATTGGGAATGGAAGTGAAAATGCTTTGGAGTTGAATTATTTCCCAAATGGCCCTCAGCAATTCCATGATGGCGCCAAAATAAAAATTCACATTTCCTGTCACTTTTATGAATTATGACTTTATGATTTTTTTCTCTTGGTGGATGCTGTTCTTACAATCATTCTAACATTAAAATATTAAAATAAGTTTTGGAAGTGCATATAATAGAACCGGCAAAAGGAAAATTGCCTGTACATTTTATTGTGAAGTGCATTGCATGAATGAAGTGTGTGTGCAGGAGAAATCAATTCTCTTCTCCTGAATGCTCCTGAAACCACAGAAAAAGCATGTTTTACCCTTCTGTACTACGCTTACTTTTAAGAACTTAAGATGAAAGTGTGGTCTTTGGGCTCATTTTGCAAATAGTACAGTTGTACAGTGTTTAGATTTTTACATTGAAGCTTCTCTTGAAAAGAGAAGGAATGGGAATGGTACGCAGATAGTGTTTGAATAGCTTGATTAGCTCTTGGAAGGTTTTCTCTGCCAGCTTTTTCCCGGGGGTGGGGGAAGCTTTCTGTTAGTTGCCTAGACAGTCCTTGTGTCTCGTTGGTAGAGTTGTGCTGTGTCTGGCATTCCAAACCACTGCACTTCATTTCAGGGTCGAAATCCTGGGCTGAATACAGCTTCCTGTCCCACGTCTGTTTTGAGCCCCCTTTGTCTGCTGGGGATTGTGACACTGTCATATTTTGGGTTGATGCTGGTGCAAGATGGAATACTTGCAGGAGCAAGTAGGAATTTGCACAAAATATATGACAGCAGTAAATAGGGCAGAGATGGTGCAGTGTCTCACATACGGGCACATATGCTTGAGATTTGTAATTTGGACAATAAGCCAGTTCTGCTGTGTAACTTCCCTGGCAGAAGCGGACTGCTAAAATGGCAGTGCCTTTGAAAAGGAGGTATGAAATCTTCTGTTAATGTGCAGGTAAATATTGAAGGAGTTAACAATTGTTTCCCAAATCCCAATAAACCACTCCAGATAAGGCTTTTGTGACAGTTTACAGCTGACCACTCTAACATACAGAGTTGCAAAATCTGCTTCTGCTGAAAATGTTCTTGCTTACAGACACAAAAACTCCTCATACCCAAAACACCCCAAACAAATGCTGGCCCAAAATCAAGATTGAAACCCCAAATGACGTCACAGGTTAACTTCAGTCAGTGAAAAGGCTAACCTTGTTGTGTTGGTGTCATTGAACTTGGGCTTGTTATTCTCTTTAGGAGGAATGAAAGCCTAGATCAGACACAGCCTCTATGCTGTTTATGTTAGTTTTGGGATGGTACTAGCAATGTGAATTGCAGCTGATATGTTGCACTCTGAGACTTTTCTTTGTTGCCTGCTGTAAAAGTAAGATAGTAACTTTTTGTTTTGCTCTGTGTGTCAAATGAGAAATTTAGCAGAGACCCTTGTCTAAGGAAAAGTGCAATCATATGGCTGAAACACTGCTTTCTATTACAATTGATAGGAAAGCTGTTCGCATTGGTGATGGCAAGCATATCTGTGTGTGTATATATATATGTTTTGTATATATTTTCTGCTTTTATTTGGTGCTGCCATCATAATGCTGCTCTTGCCATAGCTGGCTTGCACATGAAGTTGAGCAGGTTTGTAGCTGTATTTAACTGTAGTATTAAAGGCTTTTGCTTTTAGATTGAAGGCCTGGGTTGGTCTTTGTATATATCTATGTGGGATTAACATGCTGTTACTGCCACTGGAAACAAGTCAGATCTATTTGCACTTTGACAGCATATGCAAAAAGTGCTTTTGTTTAGTCTTCGAAATTCCAATTTTTTGTACTGTTGTACTGGGTTGACTGCTGAATAGTGATGTCGAGGACTGTTAGTTATACTGTACCCTCAAATTTGCTTAAAGCTTTAAGAATTTAACAAGAGGAAAGTAGAAATGAAATTATAACTTGAGGAAAGGGTGGTCCAAATCCCTTGGAAAAATCCTGATTTCTGGAGAATGTGTGGAAGAAGAAATGAATGTCACCCGATAAAAAACCAACACAAAACAGAAAAACCCCAAACATGTAACTGACCTCTGTTGTCAGAGAAATACTCACAGGGTGTGTTCATATGCACTACATAGGAAAGTTTGGTCTTGTTGCTTTGTAACTGGGTCTAGTTAGAATATGTTCCAAGGGTGTCTTAGTGTATTTGCTGCTAAGTCATTCTCCCACTAATCTGACTAGCTGCCATCACTTGTCCCTGGATGATTTTAGAGCTGTGCGACCCTAGATAAAAATTGTACTTACCAGGGTTCTCATTTTTTTTTACCTGAGTTTTTTGGCCAGTCAGCTTTGGGGATGTTTTAATGTGTTCAGTTTTAGCCAAAGTTTTATAGTTACAGGAAGTGCCATATTAAGCCTTCTGCATCTAGTTCCTGTCAGCCACTAAATAAAGGAAGTCCACTAAACATAAATTCCGTCTTTTGTTTTCATGTTCACTGGGATTTTTATGCTGTTTGTTCACTAAATAAGCTGGAAAAAATGCTTACTAACATAGAAAAAAACACAGAACGGGAACAAAAAGGAAATGCATGGTAGTAATAAGTGTTTATAAATATGGTTGCCACTAACTTATGTATATTCATGGTGGATGTACATGTCATCTCTCTTCAGGTTCCTGAGCAGCAGCCGATTACTTTATGCAGCGGAACTGACGATACCAAGCATTATGAAGAGGGCAAGAAATGCGTGGAAGAGTTGGCATTGTACCTCAAACCACTCAGCAGTGCAAGAGGTAATTCCTGCGTTCCTTGGAAAAAGAAAGCAAAAGCCAAATAAGATGCAAAACAAGCTATCCAAATTATTAGTTAGTATGTTTGAAAAATGGTTATAATCCTAGTTTAGAAACAAATTTAAACAGATTTCTTAAACATTAAGGTTATGTTTTCATGGTGGGATGGGGGATTTAGAATCGGAGGGTGTCAAAAATAATTCTGAGAAAAGGCTGAGGTGTTTGGCCATTGTGTATTGAGTTGATTTGATCTCTGCAGAGTAAAAATAGATAATTTTGCCTTTTTATATCTTAATTTCTGCTTTGTGATAACTGTAGTAATGCAGCTTTTCTGTAGAGGATGAATAAACTGAAATGAGAAAGTTACTGCATATAAGATAGAGATAAGGAAAATTATAACTAATACTTTCTTTATACAAGGTCATAGACAAGAGCTGTGTCAATCTAAGTAATTCTAAGTTAGCAAAACTGCACTGTGTTCAAGAGTATGGATTTTGCATGTATTATATGTGTTGGATTTGGACAGTCTGTCATCCCAAGTAGTGGAGTTCAGCATCATGGGCATCAGGTTTTCAAAAATGAATTTTTTCAAGAAGCTGTCTGAGTCTTTCCCGACCAGTGTAGTGTGACAGCAGTATGACTCTGGGTAGTGGTGGCCCAGTGAACAAGCTCTGGCTGTAGAGCAAATTCAGCATGGCAGCTGTATGTCTAGTGAGTCACTTGCTCCTTTAACCTGAATTAAGTGGCTCTCAGCACATTTGTGAATCAGAGTTTTGGCACAAAATTAAACATGACTCAAGCAGTTTAGGACTTTCGTAAGCTCTAGATCAAAACACTGAAGGTTCCAGATGTAGGCAAGGAACAATGTGTTGTGAAAACAAACAAACGTTCAAGTGATTCCTAAAGTCCATGAATAAAGGATGAACTGGGAATCTGTATGGGGAGGTATGGTACAAACTACCAACATGGGGAAAGGTTTCGTTAGAGGTGTCCACCTTCTTAAAAAGCCAGATCAATCACAAGATTTAAACCGGTGGGGAAGCTGACTCTCAGAAAACTGCTTTTATTGCCAAGTAAAACAAACTGGCAGAAATTATATGCCTTGACTCCTATTCCCTTTGACAAAGTGGACACCAGGAGAACTAGGTTTGCACTTGGACAGTACAGTCACTGAAGGCTGGCACAAGAAGAGGAATATGAGGTAGTTAATTATTCTGTTTTATTTTGTTTTGAAGGTGTGGGTCTTAACAGTACTACTCAGAGTGTGCTGAGTCGTCCCATGCAGAGGAAACTCGTGACATTAGTTCATTGCCAGCTGGTGGAGGAGGAAGGGCGGATCAGAGCCATGCGTGCAGCACGGTCGCTGGGTGAAAGAACAGTCACAGAGCTCATTCTCCAGCATCAAAACCCTCAGCAGCTCTCTTCCAACCTCTGGGCTGCAGTGAGAGCCAGAGGGTGCCAGTTCCTTGGGCCAGGTAGGTAGCATCACAGTATCACTGCTGTGCTAAAAGTGTTTTGGGATTGAGCCATTGATAAATGGCTGTCCAATTGCCTGAGTGATTTTATTAAGCAACAGCTTAATTTCTTAATAGTAGTCTTCAGAATAAATTACGTATCTGTTGGGCTGCTGTGAGTTTTCTTGCGGTTTCAATGCTTTTGCAAGTCTTCTGTCAAATTCAGAATCAGTGTCCTTCTGTTCTTATTATAAGATAAATGAGAAGTAGTTTCTCACTTGCTATTCCTTGAAACAAGATCTTTCTAAAAAAGATAAGGCTACTGGAAGTGACTGGCATGGTTTCTTTTCCTTCTTTAGGGCAATAAACATACAAAACACCTGTGGGGATAGAGTTGTTAGTTATGTGTACACATTTTTGAGAAATTATGCACTTATTAAATTCTTTTGCTTGAAATGCTAGAAAAAATATCAATGTTCCTTAAAAAAGAGATGAAGTCCCAGAATTGAAAATAAAGACTTCACTTGTTGACTCTTGAAATATGAAGCCAATTTCTTAAAAAACAGTGAAGCTTTTCCTGACTGAAACAGATGAAGACTAACTTTGAGATACTAACTTTCATACCACTTCAGGGAAGAGAGAAGTTGATTACATGGCAAAGTAATGGTGCTGCAGCCTGGTTGCTTTGCGTGGTGCTTGGTTTTTTTACTTGCATGGGAATGAACCTTGCTCTTCCTTAGTCTCTCAGCTTTTTTTTCTGGGATAAGTGTGCAACGTTGGCAATACACTTTGAAAACTCCTATTAATGATCAGCAGATGTACAGACAGGAACAAAGAAATCCTCTTATCAGATAATACCCAAAATAGATGAAATAATAATAATGCAGAAAATACATACATAAAGGTAAAAAGTCCTGTTTTTCCCAGTCACAGTCTGGGAATCCTGAAGGGTTCCTTCTCTCTTTGCCCTCCCTTCTTGCTCAACTCTCTGTTTTCTCTGTGGGTTTGTGTGTCTGTTGGGGGGAGTTTTTAGCTGTTCTTCTGACTGTAGGTGAACAAGAAACTGCAGAAATCTTTCTTGGGCTTCTCTCATCCTTTGTCTCTTTTTGCATTTCCCCTGACTCTCAGCAATGCAAGAGGAGGCTTTAAAGCTGGTTCTGCTGGCTTTGGAAGATGGATCTGCTCTGTCACGAAAGGTCTTGGTTCTCTTTGTGGTTCAGAGGCTGGAGCCACGATTCCCTCAGGCTTCCAAAACTAGCATTGGGCATGTTGTCCAGCTCCTTTACAGAGCCTCGTGTTTCAAGGTATGAAGAAGATTCTGCCTGGAAGTTTCATAATGCTATGAAAATCATTGGTTTTCACTTTCGGTTTTTGCTGTCTTGTAACAATAATGTGCCTAAAAGTATGTGTAGTTATATAAAGTATTGCTCATTAAGTTCCACATGAATTTAGACAGTTCTTCGTCATTCAGCTGTGATGGCAGTGTAGCCTGAAACAGCAACTTGAAGCTGTAAAGTTAGGTTTTGCCTCTGTCCAAGTTTCACAGAGGCACAGTTACAAAACCTACATGTAAGGCAGCATACTTACCTCCTTAGAAATGGCTTAAAGCTGAAAAATTCCTAATTCTGTTAATTCAGTTACGGTGTGGTTAGAATCAAAGAAATAGGAGACTTTTGGGTGTCAGTTGTATGAAGAAAGTTTAAGCTGCTTAATGTACTTCACAGTATTTAATGTCTGTTACTAGATGCTCAACTTAAATGTCATTCACTTCTGCTAAATGAATAGAAAAATGCTTTGTTTTTGCTAATTGTACCCTCAAACAATATTCTGCAGTGCAAACAAAATATCTTGATTGAAGTTGTGGATGCTGTAAAGTCATTTAGGAAGTGTGACACTTTGACCAATATGAGTCAGAGTCCAAGTAAATAATGTTTTGTATCCATTTTATAGTGGTTCCACTCTGTGAAGAGTGTGTTACTTTAGTAGGAGCTGATCTTCACTGAGTAGTGTCATAGTTGATTTTAGTTTGGGAGAAGGACTTAGTTGCTGACTGAAGACGTCACTTGCCTCAGATTTCATATAATCTTGGGCTTATCCTTCTTAATTGTATTTGGCTCATTTCTCCTTACTAGGTGACCAAGCGAGATGAGGATTCCTCTCTGATGCAACTGAAGGAGGAATTTCGGACTTACGAAGCTCTGAGAAGGGAACATGATTCCCAGATAGTTCAAATAGCTATGGAAGCAGGTTTGCGCATTGCACCAGACCAGTGGTCCTCTCTGTTATATGGAGACCAGTCCCACAAATCCCACATGCAGAGTATCATTGACAAGGTAAAGCCACCTAAAATCAGCCCAGTCCATCTTGTTTGTGACTTGTTTGTGTAGTAGATTTAAATGTTTTTAACACTGAACTTTGAAATTGTGCCCACATGGACTTGCCTATTAAACATTTGTCCTGTTATTTCAAAACCCATTATGCCCTAAATAATTAGAAATACGTATTTGTAACCTAATGAATCTTGCTCCCTCTGCCATCGGGAAATTTCTTGCTACTTCACTTCTTTCTGCAGATGGGAAGCTACAAAGTTTAGCTACACAACTGGGATGTGACCTTTATGGACGGCTGATGAATGCCAGTGTAGTGACAGAGGTTAATGGTCTGTGTTTGCAGGCAGGAAGTAAGTGCATAAATTGGAAAAAAAATGAGTCCCCTGCTCTATACCTGAAGTAAGACAGAGAGGTGAAAGCACATTTCATAAATAAAGTACTTGAACTCTGGAAATACCCAGATCTCTTTGTTTTCAGAAGCAACATAGGATAAATGGGCTTTTAAATTAGGAGACTCATTTGTAAGTGCCTAAATTAGATGGGAAGAACTGAACATTGTTGAATGGTTCAGAAAGCTGTGAAACAACTGCTTTGGCTGCTGTGCAGGAGGATTAGCTTCAGGATCACTCTGCTGTGTATTTATGCCTTTGCCCACCTTTTCAAGTGTCCTGCCAAACATCTCTTGAAGGATCTAGGTGGAATTAAGGGTTATAAATACTGGAATTATGTGATTTTTTTTTTTTTTTTTAGGAAATGGAACATTGCTAGCCTAGCTGTCCTTTCCTTCAGCCATCTTGTTCTTTATTATCTGCTTGCTGTACTCAGTTTAAAGCAGGGTGCAAACCTGTTGGTTTGGGAGTGGAGATATTAGACTCTCCAGGACTCTAAATTAAATGGTTTCTAGTATTGTCCTCTTTTATTTTTTCTTGCATGGCAGTGCAACACAAAAGAAGTGGGTTTTATTGCTAGGAATAACACCAGCCTTTTTTTTTGTCTCTTTAGAGCTTTATTTTAACCTGTAATGTCAAAGAATTGTGCAT
Organism: Grantiella picta; assembly: GCA_013397955.1. Classification (NCBI taxonomy): domain Eukaryota; kingdom Metazoa; phylum Chordata; class Aves; order Passeriformes; family Meliphagidae; genus Grantiella; species Grantiella picta. The sequence continues at coordinate 57,464 of VZRM01003496.1, forward strand.
TCTTAATAGAAAGAGTATACTGGAATGGGCTTGCGTGAAAGATGTTTTACTCCAGTTTTGGAAGACAGTTATTGTGAGCTTGTGAAGCAGCCTTCAGAAACCATGAGGATTGCTATGCCTATAGAAAGTTAATTATGATAATTTTTTTAAGTTGCAGACCCCAGCCTCATTTGCACAAAGTGTTCAGGAATTAACTATTGCTCTTCAGAGAACTGGAGATCCAGCTAACCTGAATTGTCTTCGACCACACCTAGAGCTCCTGGCAAATATTGATCCCAGTCCAGGTAAATCTGGATGTTTTTATGAAAACCTTTAAGTTTAGCAAGATGAGCTTAAAACTGTTCAAGAATTGGAAGCTTTCATCACGTGTAAGGAAGCGTCCTCCTGACTCACCAACTTCAGAGTGTTGGATTCCAGAGTAGAATTTTGATAAACTGAATAGAGAGAAACTGGGCAAAAATCAGTCTAGACAAGAAAGGTTTATTACCCTATGAAATTTAGTATTTTTCTTGTTAATATATAATTCTACAAAGGTGGGAAATAGTCTGGGAAGAGGAATATAATTGGAAAGAATGAAACTGGGAAATAAAACCTAAGTTGTTGACAGAAGGGAAAGATAGAAATTATTGAAAAAGTCAGCAGTGCTGTGAGGATGGACCACCTGAGGGAGAAGGGAAGAGACAAAACAGAATGCTGTGACTGAGGTTTTGTTTTATACCTGCTAAAATTTGTAAAAACAATATTATATTTCCAGATAGTATGAAAATACAAACTACACCTTCAGAAAATGAAAAGTTGTACTTCTTAATGGTTTAAACAAACAGAAGCTAAACGTGCCTTTCCAATGAGGACCACTTGTACTTCACAGCCAAAGGAGATGCAGTGCTTTCTTCCCAAAGTCTTCCACACTGAAACAAGCTGGGGACAAATTTGTGTACTGCAAATTTGTTAGCAAAAAACTGATGTGGAAAGTGACATCACAAATAGCCTCCCTTGGTTTCAGTAGCCAAGTCTAGTCTTGATGTTTTTGTCTGTAGTGTTGAGTTGGCTAGAGAACAGCAGGGAAGAACATTGAAGTATATCTGGAAGAACTTAGTCCTTGTGAGTGGAATGTAATGTATTTAATTGTGCTAAAGATCTTGAAAAGGCACTTCGAGGTCCTGTGCTTTGCAGCAGAGTGTGCAGGCACGCAGTGGGAGCGTCAGCTGCTGGAACAGATTCAAAAACTTTAAAAAGTAAATTGGCTAAAAAGAAGAGGTGCTTCTAGAGAACTGAGACTCTACAATTTATTCACAGTCTTTTAGAAGGTGTGATTAATGGATTTGCCTTGTGATGTTTTTTCCAACCAAGAGGCATTCATTTCTGTTGCTCTTCCATGTCTGTGCCTGTTAACCAAGCGAGCGATTATGGTGTTTGTACAGAATGATTCCACCTCCATGAGTCTGAATGCAAAGTTTTATTATGACAAGAGTTTGTACAGTTCATTTACTCTGGAGTTCTTGTGAGATGTGAAAGTTCTTGTAAAAGGAAATAATTTGATATGCTAATAATAGTCTTACAGGCTTATTTGGTATTTTGTGCAGTCTTAAGTTTGTAGATACCTCTATCCTGTAAGAGGTGAATGTCTTAGAATTAAGGTGCTGAATGCTTTATATCTATTAATAGAACATTTTTTATAAACGTGCCTAGTCAAGTTTTGTGATACTAATGGGGGTTTTTGTACCTGGTTTTGGAAAATCCTTCTGATTTTTCTTTTTATATTCTGTGTTCGCTTTGCTGTCTATGCAACAGATGCTCCACCTCCAACATGGGAACAACTGGAAAATGGACTAGTTGCTGTGAGGACTGTGGTTCATGGCTTAGTTGATTATATCCAGAATCACAGCAAAAAAGGAACAGATCAACAACAGGTAAAAGCTAAATAATTAGGGAAATGGGTAAGCCTCAGTTCTTATTGGCTGTATCCTATAGTAGAGGTTTACTAAAGTCACTTGAAAAGATTTGATTTCACAAGGGGGTGATTGAAAACATCACTGCTGGGTCATACTTTTCAGAAAAGAAACAAGAAAGGAAAAAACCTGAAACAATGCATATTTGCCCCCAAAACCTGTAGAATTAATTTTCACTAGGATGAAAAGAGATCAGTCTGATCCAGCGGCAGGCTTAGGGAAATGAATAACAACCCTCCTGAGGAGGGGCTGGGGAAAGGATGCTGGGGTGCTGCTGTAATCTGTGGGAATTTTCTTTGTTTTGTTTTAATGTGACATGTTCCAGCCGGCTGGCTCTCTGTTAATGAAATTATCCTTATAGCTGTGTCAAGCTTGAAGACTGAAGAATACTTCATATGAGGGTGCAATCCAAGTTCCTGAAACATTTTTTTTTTCAGCAATGGAATGATGTTGCCAGATATTATACAGTAGCTTATCTCATAGTTACCTTATCACACATTCCTTTGATCTCATTTTGTTGTGTAGATCAGCTGATGTAAATGCTGCTGAAAGATGGAGCTGCTTGTACCAGTCTCACTTCTCCCTTGCTTTGGCATTCATCCTCTTGGAGAGCTGGTTTGGGGAGCTCAACTAGTAGAAAGATTATCTCTGCCAAAGAAAAGGACAAAATTAATGTGAATTATTTCTGCTGTTTCACCTTGTTGCACTAATTGGGATGCATAATGAGCACTGTCACCAGCAAAAGGAAAAGCAGTAGAAACGCATAAGTAGGGATCGGGGTGAGAGTTTTTGTTGTGGAGAGCTTGTGGCCTCGACCTGGTACATGCTGTGCTACTTGGAAGGGAACCTGGAGCCTCCCAAGTGAGAAAGGGATATTGGCTGAGCACTCGGTAGAGTTGTGCTACCTGGCAGCAATGGCCAGTAAAAGGCTGTGTGGCTTAGGTTTACCCTGCCTGGATCATCTGACTACAGTAAATGGCAAAAAAAACCCCAAAACAAACCAGTTTGCAGGTGACTTCTCACAGTCACACCTTTTGGCTGAGCTTCTCAGAAAACGAGAGTTGGCTTTTACAGACCTTTACCTTGGTGGGAACTATTGATAGGCGTTTTTTAAGTATTGGTCATTTTTTCATCCTCTATTAATTTTGTCCTCTTAACTGTGTTCTAAAATGTACAGCTGTGTTTCAGTCAAGCTCTCCAGTAAGGAGTTGGAATAAAAATGTTGTAGAAACCTGATAGTGACTTCCTTGTCAAAATACGTGCTCTTGAATCTGATGGTTCTATCAAAGAACCAAACACAAGTACTTCAGTTGTTTACTTCACATTCGGTACTTCTGAAGCATTTAAATCTGAGGAATTATCAACAGTTAAACATTAAGCTTTGATAAGATGATACGTTCAGCTTGGTTAAGTGCACTGTTATATTCAGCTATCTCACCTGGTGTTTTTAACCATGTCAGCCCCCTCAGCACAGCAAGTACAAGACATACATGTGCCGAGATATGAAGCAGAGAGGGGGATGTCCCCGGGGGGCCAGCTGCACCTTCGCACACTCACAGGAGGAGCTGGAAAAGTAAGTGTACCTCTAGTAGAAATCAGTCCAATCTTTGTTTCATCTTGTCTGTAAGAGTTATTTCTCATATCTAGGAATGAAGGGGAGAGTAGGTATAATGTGGCTGTTAAACTAGCAAGAAATAATGTGATAAACTTGTAATAGTCATCTTTTAGGTTTTGGAGCCGTTTGTTCTTCTATACAAGAAGAACATTTGCTTTGTTCAGCACTAATGCAGCTCTGAAAGTTTGATGTTATGCAAGGTTTTTTGGAGGTGGGCTGTTTTCCTTACTTCTTAAGTGTGACTAAACATGCTGCGTGACTGCATTCACAGTGGCTGTTATTTGGGGGTACTTCTCATCATCCCTTTATATTCAGGTAGGTTGCTGGGAGTTTTCCAGATGTAAGGAATGTGTCGCTAGCTCTCCAAAGAGCTAAAAACAAACTTTCCAAGATTATTTCCTGCAACAGTCGCTCTTTGTGCAATCTGTCAGAAAGTTTCATGTGGGAACCTTCAGTTGGATACATCTGTTGTTGTAGAGTTTAAAAAATGATGGTCATATCAAGTCTGGAGTAAATAATCTACACCCGTTGCAGATTTAGGAGGGCTGTCATTTATGCAAGAGCAAGATGCTGTTGTTCTGCAGGTTGTTTTAATTTTTTTTTTTAACGTAAAATAGACTATTTAAGAGTCAAAAGAAATAAATACAGTGTATTTTGTGTAGTATATTAGCTTGTTACTTGTTTTTTTGGCTAAAATAATTCAAAGAAAAGGTGCTTTTTAATGAGAAGAATACTGCAAAGATTTGGAATTGGCATGCAGTGTTTCTTTTTCCTTTCTTAATCTGAAACTCAAAGCATTAATATGTCAGTTCATGGACTGTATAGCCAGCATGCAGTGCATAGGCAAAATACAAAGAAAAAGAAGCAGGGCATGTGGTAGAATGACAAAGACAGTTATTCACTGTCAATAAATAATTTATAATGAAATGGAGATTGGTAGTTCTGGTTGGGATGGTTTTGTTAACCTGTGTTGGTTGGTGGGTCAGCATTACCCCTCTGAGGCAGTTGTATATATCATGGACTGTTTGTCAGCTTTGCAGGTAGGAGAGGCCTACTGTAGCCAGACTGACTTGTATGCCTTGGTATTAATGTTGTTCTGGGCTGAAGGACATGAAGGAATGTTTGTTCAGTTTCAGTTTCCAGCAGTTTCTGTGGGTGGTTGGGGAACTTGGGAGTTCTGACTGTTCCTTGTACATTTTTTTTTTTGTGTTAGTGCTCCTCCTTTTAAAAATGTTTAGTGTGAATAATATGCACTGCTGTTGCTGTGTGACTCCTGTATCTCTTTATATAGCTTTAAGTTTGGAAGAGGTTTATGGGGATATGTGTGGTAATGCTTTAAATAGCAAATTACAATCTAAACTTGCTTAAACAGCACCTCATTCCCCTTATGGCAAGGGACAAAGACCCTGTGTGCATAAGCAAGTACCGAACTTTTTAAAATTAATTTGTGTCCTGCACATGTGGAGACTGCAACACCTAAAAAATAAAACAGCCCCAACAATAAACCCCCTTTTTGCCTCTGTTGTGTTGCTATTAATGCATGTGGGCAAATGCAAATATTATCTAAAGATTTAGTAATAACTGCCCCATTTTTCTACAATAATGTATGAACCTTCCTAGTTTGGGTTCCCATCTCACTCTTTTATTTATGGCATGAAAGTGTTGGCTTCAGCCGTGCTGAAGAAATAGCTTCTTGTTCAGTGAAAACACTCAGGTCAGCAAATATGACATCACACTTGCATTCTGGGATCTGAACAAATGGCAGGGTGTTTAGTGGAGCACCTTTAACTCTGGAATTTGCTCTCCAGTACTGCTGGCCTACTGGTTTTTGTGGAACGTTGGTTAAAATCCCTGTGTTTGTTCAGGCTTTAATCAGGAGCAGTTAAATTTTTGGAATTGGTGCATGTTCACAGAGTTTTTATCTCTGCAATCACTTCATCAAACAACAAAAATGGTGTAAGCTGCATATTGATATCGTAATATAAATATTAAACTGTGCTTTAAAATATATCACACGGTAGTAAACACTTGGCTTATTATTGGACAAATGGCGCAAAAGGGTATAACTTAATATTTTTTCACTTAAATTTTCTGGGTTTAGTTTCTGCTCTAAATAAAATAGGCTTGAACAGACTGTGATTCTTACTCTGAAGCTTGTGTTACTACATTTTATTTGACAGTAGTTTTTTATGTGATGCTTGGTTTCGGCTTTCTTCTCTTGAGATGCATATGTGTAAAGAAAGTAGGATTTTAAAATTTGCTGTGTGAAGTTTACCTGTTCTGATTGAAAATGCTATTAATAGATCAACTATCAGGGAAGTTGTGTTCTAACAGGTGTTGTCACAAGCCCCTTGGGGAACTTGAATAAAAGGAAGCGTTTGGTAGTATCCATGTTTGAAAAATCTTAAAAGTACAACTCCTTTTCTTCTATTTTTTTTTTTTTTTTTTTTTTTTTTTTTTTTTTTTTTTGGTTTGGTTTGGTTTTTTTGGGGGATGGGGGGTGTTTGGTTGGTTTGGTTGGTTTTCTTTCAATTTTTGATATATGATTTCTCTTTCTGAAGATTCCGTAAAATGAACAAGCGTCTTGTTCCCAGAAGACCCCTTAGTGCCTCCCTGGGCCAGCTGAATGAGGTGGGCCTGCCTTCAGGAGCTATCCTCTCAGAGGAAGGGGGTGTGGACTTGCCCAATAGGAAAACGTCTGCTCTGCCAAATGGAATTGTGTCAACAGGAAGCACGGTGACGCAACTAATTTCTCGAGGGACTGACTCCAGTTATGACACTGCCCTGAAGCCAGGGAAGATGGACCATCTGAGTAGCAGTGCCCCTGGATCCCCTCCTGACTTGTACGGGTCTTCCTACCTGTTGTTCAGATTGTTGTGTGTGTAAATGTGGAGTGAAAACAAAGTAAACCAGTTCTTAAAAAAGAACTGTTCTTGTGTTTGGTTGGGGTTTTTTTTAGCAATTACAGAGTAGAAAGCTAAAGCTAGAACTCTAAACAAACAGTGTTACTTCGTTGTTTGCTTATATTGTAATTGGGTAAGGTGGTACAAGCCTTCAGAAGGTGGAGTGTAGACAGAGGACAGTGTGTTAGATAGGGTACAGTGTACTTTATCAGGCTTTAATGAGTAGTGCCATCTTTCCACTTTTTAGGCTGGAATCTGTCCCCAAGAGCTCTATTTCTGCCTTGCCAGTGAACCCTCATCCTGTGCCTGCTCGGGCACCAGCAGATCTGCCCACAGTGTCTGTCACCAAGCAGTTGCAAATGGTACCACGAGGGTCTCAGCTGTACAATGCACAACAAGCAGAGATGTTTTATCAAGACCCCAGAGGAGCTGCCCCATCGTTTGAGCCAGCACCCTACCAACAAGGTAAGACTGACACCAAGCTCTTTCATCCTCATGCTGATTTTAGTCTTTCTTCCCTCTCTGGGTTTTAAACCCTTAAATTGAAGTTTTCTTGGAGATCATGTGGACTAAAGACACTAATATGGTGATGTCATAATAAAATGGAAATTGGCAGCATTTTATGCCTTGACTGAGGACTTCATTACAAGTGGAAACAATACTTGTATTGGTGCAAGTGTTGCAAGTCCTGTCTTCAGTTCTTCCTGACTGGGATGGATCAGGGATCCAGTACAGTAAACCTTAATTGAGTCTGACTCAGGAAAAATTAAAATAAAGGGCATGTGATGACTAGAGATAAATGAAATTAGAGAAGGGTGTTCACAAAAAAAGAAAACATTATAAAAGAAGAACTAAAAGGAAAAATTATAACTGTAATGAGACCATGTGGAGAAAGATAATATTGAAGGGGATTAAAAAGAAAAGATATGGCTATATACGTGAACAGGGAATGATTCTTAGGCAATGTGTGGTTGCAGAGAGAAATGAGATAAAGTGAAGTTAATAGGAAAGAAAAATAAGCAAAGGAAGACTAAAAGAAGTTGAAAGCAGAAAAAGTCCTAGAAAGGAAAGGTGAAATGGGGGAAGACATTTCTGTGAAAGTTGCAGAGCATTTTGAGGAAAAACAAACGACTTATATTTGTTCATTATGTGCCAGTGAACATCTGAGTTGTCTACAAAAGTTGATGTCATGCACATATTCATGCTTATTTTAAAATTATCCAGAAATCCCAGATAGAATAATAAAATCTTCAGGTAACCAGGCAATGTGATCTTAGAAGTCTTTGGTGATTTCCAGTTTTGAAATGTCTTTCTCCTGTTCAAGATGTAGAACAAATCTTTAAATAACTTTAAATCCTAGTAGTCCAAGTTCCTCTACCCAGCCAGTGGCTCTGATATGTTGGCACAAATTGAATTTTAGTTGTGTGGATGAAGACATACTGGCTGATCTTCAGTTTGCTTTTTAGGTCTTACGTAGCTGAAAGCATTTGTAGCAATCTGCAGAGACATTCTGGTGATTAATTTTTATTTGGTGTGATGGCAGGACTTGTGGAGCACCTGTGGTGGGCTCATTCTTGCCACCTCTTCATCAGCTACTGTAACATTGCCACCATGCTGGTATCTTAGATAATTATACTGTGTCACTTGAGCTTTGGATCAACTTTTGCTTCTTCAGGGTTTTCTGCGGTCAATTTTTGTGCACAATTGAGGTAATCACTTTCTCTATCTTGTGTTTTTTCCCCCCTTGCCTTGCTTCAGGAGTGTACTATCCCACTCAATCTATGTCTCGCTTTGTCCGACCTCCTCCGTCGGCACCTGAGCCAGGTGCGCCCTACCTGGAGCACTATGGGCCGTACCTGCCAGAGCGTGTGGTGAGCCCGCAGTACCCACAGCCGCAGGGGTACCCGGCCCTGGCGCAGCCTGTGTATCCCCCGCACTATGACGGCCGCCGTGTGTACCCCCCTGTGCAGCCCTACCAGCGGGAGGATGTGGTGCGGGGCAGCCCGGTGCCCATTGACATCCCACCGGCGGCTGCGCCCCTCTACGTACCTGAGTCCAGAGACAGATACCAGCAAACAGAGGCTTATTGCCCAGTGGCTCCACATCTCAGTCAGATCAGACCTGCGTGCCACAGGGTATGGGTTCTATACTGTGGTTTTTGTGGTTATTTTGAGAGATAAACGGTAAACTGATTGAGAAATTGAATATTTTTGTACTAAGGATGTGGGCTTTGTGAAAGTCTGAACTTTAGGCAGCTGATCAAAAACTGGAATATAATTTAGTTACCGGTCAACTCTGCAATTGTAATGATGTTAATATGTAAAAGTAGGCTGCTATTTAGTGCTCAAAGTAGAAAAGCATTGTAATTCACTTTGGACATCTCATGAGTCTGACTTCTCCAGCAAAAATTAGGCTGGAGAGGGCTACTCCAGTGCAGATTAAATACAGTGTGTAGAAATGGTCACGTGTGCATTCTTGTACAGCCCATCTGTGACTGGCCAGCTCTGTACCTAAATAATAAACTTTAAACATAAAATGTTTGATTAAAAAAAATAAAAATTCTGCTCTTCTAAATTTTTTCTAGTTAGATGGCTAAGTGGAGGGTCTTCCTAGAATACGTTTACAAACTTGTTTTGATAAATTGCCAGCTGGAATTGAGTTCTGTAGAATAGTTGGACTTAAATAATTCAGATTAAAGGCTCTCAATCCTATTGCTGAGTCCAGGAAGTGTTTTTGATGAAACTTACAGATTTATCAGTTTTGAGTTTGCCATGTTTGTATTTAATTCTATTGCAAAGTGAATAATAAATGTGACTAGGTTATCATCTGTAGAGTTCTACTAATTTACAATATATGACTGTAATGGAGACTTGCCATGCTGAACATGTTCCAGTGGGAACTTTGCCAAGCTGGAATACATTCCCTGTTTGTGGGCTGTCTTTAACACTGACCAGTGTAGGAACATATATGTCCAATATGAAAGTTAACAGCTATACTTCAACAAAATGATCATTACTTGTTACTTTAATGATTCTGTCTGTCCTCTGTATTTCACTGTCCTTGCAGTATATGGCTGCCTTATTTTGTTCAGATAAACAACACTTAAAAGATAATTTGTTTTGTGCATCAATGCTTCAGGAGCTCTGAAACATTTTTCTGTTTCTTCATTTCAGCCTCATCCCAGCCTGGATGAGCTTCACCGACGAAGGAAAGAGATCATGGCCCAGCTGGAGGAGAGGAAGGTGATTTCTCCACCTCCTTTTGCACCATCACCAACCTTGCCTCATCCTTTTCATTCTGAGGAGGTAAGCATATTTTGACAAAAACATGATATACTGGCATGTTTAGAAAATACTTTGGAGTTTATGTGCTGATAGGTGTAGTCAACAAGAAAATCAGAGCAGTGCATCACTTAGCAAGTGTTGGGGCAAGTAGATTTTTTGCCTAGGTGGGAAGCCCATGTAGTGCAGTCTCCAGTGTTTCAATTATCTGTTGATCTACCACTGGTCCCAAACTCTCCACTTTTAGTGCCACCAAGAAAATTAATTTTTAGCCATTACTAATTGAAATAATTGGTCTTCACAGTTACCAGACTTTCCTCCTGACATATTTAGAATTAAATAACAGCTTGATAGAGATTTATTTTCTTAACCAATGTCAAAATATCACCCTCAGACTGGCCAAGTGAACAGTCAGCCCTGGGAGCATGGCCAGGGAATCAGAATTTCATGCACTTCATGCATTCTATGGCCCAATTCCAGAGGATGATGTATCTGATAAAAAATAATCCTGGTGGTGTTTCTCAAGTTCACTGTTGTTGAAGTGAATAGGGATGACTGTGAAACTGCTTCTTCCCTTCACTTACAGAACCAGATTTTTGTTTTTGTACAGTACTTGGATGAAGATCTGAAAGCTGGGAAATACAAAGGAAATGACTACAGCCAGTACTCTCCCTGGTCCTGTGACACCATCAGCTCCTACATTGGAACCAAAGATGCAAAACCCAAAGATGTTGTGGCAGCAAGGAGTGTGGAGATGGTGGTATGCAGGGATAAGGGGAAAACATAAGAAGAGTGGATATTTCTGTGGGTTGGGAAGAATTTTCTTTTCCTTTTTAGGATGATGGCATTGCTTTTGTTTAAGCTCAAAAGTGAGTTGCCATCACAGAAACCATTTGCAGGTGTGTGAAGCACTTTGAAAACAAAGTTATGAACAGTCCTACCCTTGTGTAGCTGGTACAAAATTCTGGATATAGATGCAGGATAACCACTCTGCTCTGAAGCTATGGATAGCAAGAATATTTTGCAAGGATTATTCTTTGCACTTACTGAAATGCAAAAATTACTCTCTCCTGGCATTTTGTTAATTAAGCATGTCCATCTGTTGCTGCCTGTACTTCTGTCAGAGGAAGATGCTGTAACTTTTATTCCTTATAAAGTGGCTGTTACTGCTGCTAACAGTGTTGCTAGTTTTTACTTAAAGGACTGTGATTTGTGGCCTCAAGAGTATCCAAAACTTGCAAGTTTTTGAGAGAAGCACAGTCAAAACAGTACTAGGCTGCTTCTGACTCTGTGCTGTGCTTATTCAGCCCTTCACTGAACTTTGGGAGGTGAACCATGATCTTGTTTTGTGCTGCTCCATTTTTGCTAGATCAGCATTGCAAAATGAAGGGGCTGCTAGGGTGTTACTGTTGGGAGTCATGAATGGAGAAGAAAATAAAGGAGTCTAAAATACCACCACTATTCAGTTTCTTCCTAGCATTCAAGCATTGCTCAACACAAGAAGTAGTCTGGTGGCCCATTAAAGTTCTTCAAGAGAAAAGACTGTTTAGTCTGAGGGACTAATTTGGAGAGGTTCATCTGTTCTCCTTCATCTCCCATCTGCAAAAATGATCTATTGACTTTGACTTTTACTTCTGTATTGTCAGAGTCATGGTGACTTTCTTTGGCCAGTAAGAGGTGGCAGGGGAGCATTTCTAATCTGAATTCATTCTTCTGTGGACAGATGCTCACCTGTTGCAACTACTTAACTAAATCAGAGTTTTTTTGGTTCAGCTTCTCTTCAAACAGGCTCCTGTTTTTCTCTCTGCCCCATTGGAATTTCATGTGTCTTTTTGTGGAATTACGTGTCTTTTTTCTGTCTGCTGAATTGCTTTCATCTTAAAACCTTGAAGGCACTGTGGGAAATGGACACAGAAAGGAGGCTTTCTCCTGAAAAAAGCAGAGCAAAAAACTGCATTTCATCTGCAGCTTTGGCCTTTTTACCTGTCCTCTTCCTCTCAGTCCTACACAGTGTGGTTGCCTGGAGTTATCACTCTGTCACATTTGACCTGGGGAAGTACTGAGATTACTTGGAATCAGCTTATTGCTGTCCAAGTGGCAGCATCCAGGAATTGAAACAGCTCTTGGCTTTCATCCCTGCTGCTAGAAAACTGTGCAAACAAACTGCAGCTCAATTAAGAGAAGTAGTAAGGTTCTGGAGAAACAGCCTCTTTTTTCAAGGCTAAACAAAGTGTACTTCTGCCCCAGAGCTAATTTTGAGATGAGCAAAATGGGATCTCTGCTGCTCTTCAGTTTTTGTCTCCTCCAAGGAAGAAATATCAGGAGATCCTTACTGAATTAATTCTTCAGTAATTTTTTTTTTATCATTCATAAGAGATTCCTTTTTTTAAGGACAGGAATAGTATCATCTGAGAGTGCATAATGCTGAATATTCTGCAGATTACATGAAGCTTTACTGAGTAAATAAAAATAAATGAAAATTGGTACTAACATCCTGTGGCCTCAAGGTTAAAATGTAATTTTTTTCCAGAATTCCAAAGTAGATTCTCCATATGGTTTCAGTTTCCAAGTATTACATTTCTTGAATTTAGCTTCCAACTTAGTTGTTACTGCCATTTTCACCCCTTTATTCTTGCCTCAGATATGTTAATTGTTTCTAACAGTCCTTAACCCACTGAAAACTTGTAGAGTTTTAATTTTGGACCATACCAAACTTTGTAGCCTTTAGACATTTTTCTTGGTGTGGTGGCCCCACTTACTTTGCTCTTTTTGTTTCACTGTGTACAGTTTTGTTTCTTCAGCAAAGTCTTAACTTGATTTTGGCAATTCTTACCATGTTACATTTTCTGGTAGCCAACAGATAGCTTTCCTATTTAACTAAGCTCTTTAAGGAGATTGTGAACATTTTATCTGTTCATGTGCTGACCTATCAAGGTGTTTGAGTCTGGAACTCATTTGGAAACCTGGTTGTTCCAAATAGTACTGCTGCTTAATGAAAAATGCCTGAAAAGATATGCTAGACATGTACAAGTAAGTACTGTACTGAAAATTCCTATTCTGAGTAATTTGCAGGCTGTTAGGTGATACAATTATTAACACTTGGCATCAGAGAAATTTCTTTTGGATTCTAGAAGGAATATGTATTTCTCAGAGATGCCCACTGATCTCTTCTTTGAGTTTGTTTAGGGGGGAGGCTTTTCTCCCCCCTCTCTTCCCATTCGACTTTCTCTGTCTCAATATCCATTTGCTTCTGCTCTCTTCTTCTGGATTTGATCACAATTAGTTTTGCAGCTTTTTCAGTGTGGCGTAGTAATGGTCATCTTAAGATAGACCATTGAGCAGAGGTCCCCTCTGACAGTGGAGTTAGACACTGAAGAATAGGAAAGCTATTTGAAAGGTAAACGGAATAGTGAATACGAGAGAGACTTAAGGTACTGTTACCAACCTGTGAAAGGAATGTGGTCCTGTTAATTTCTGTATGAGTTTTTGAGTGCCTTTTCCATGTCTTGTCCAGAATGTGGATAGTAAAGCCATGCGTGAGCAGCGACTGGACATGCAGCGACGAGCAGCTGAGACAGGGGACGATGACCTCATTCCATTTGGAGACCGACCAACTGTGTCAAGATTTGGGGCCATCTCTCGTACTTCCAAAGCCCTGTACCAGAACTCTGGGCCCATGCAGGCCATGGCGGTTCAGGGAGCTGCCACCAAATCCATCATTTCAGGTACAATCTGTGCTCTTTGATTTTGCTAGCTGTTGCTATTTTTTTTACTGCTACAATGTTGTACAGGTTGAAGACAAGCTCTGTAAACTTGTATCTTAGAAATACAGCTGAGGTGTGTGTTAATGCCACTTGACATAACTCCAGATAGTGTTATACTTAGAAGTCTGAATTCAGAAAAAGGTTGCCACAGCTTTCTGAGATCACTTGGTCTGTTCAGCCTTGACAAGAAGAGACTGAGTGGAGACCCCATAGCAGTCTACATCTTCTTCCCAAGGGGAGGTGGAAGAGCAGGCCTTGATCTCTCTCTGGTGACCAGTGATAGGACTGGAGCTGTATCAGCGGTGGGGGGGGGGGGGGGGGTAAGTTGGATATCAGGAAAAGGTTCTTCCCCCAGAGGGTGGTGTGCACTATACAGGGAATGGTCGTGGCCCGAAGGCTGCCAGAGCTCCAGGAGCGTTTGGACAACACTCTCCGGAACGCACGGGGTGGGATTGTTGGGATGTCTGTGGAGGGCCAGAAGTTGGACTGTGATCCTCGTGAGTCCCTTCCAGCATGGGATATTCAATGATTTGATGACATGTTTGTGCATACATAGTGTATTTGTTAGTGATATGTTGTTGCTATTTGGAAGAAGTTTCTTTGTTCTGCCAGTCCCTCTGATATGAAGCTTATTTTAAATCTGTAGTTGCAGAATCCAGAAGCTTAGGACTTTCCCAAATACATAATGCAAAACCATCTTTATGAAGTACGGCACTGCTGCTTTCCTGCTTTATGGGTAGCTGCTCCTGCAAGCTTAATGCAGCCATTGCCTTGTGTACTGTTAGGCAGAGAAAAAAAGTAAGAGTAGTTCATTTTTGACACATCTGCTTTCTAATCACAAGTATAAATATTGCTGTCTTACTCCAAAAGTTTTTCTCTTTCTTGAGGTGCACTGAATAACCTTAAGAAAATATTTAATTATTCTATTACCCCAAACTTCCTTCTAGATTTTTCAGGCAGTAACTTTCTAGACTTTATTACAGGTAGAACTCTGACTTCCCTGAAAACTTAATATTTCAGCTGTAGTTACCAAGGTATGTCAGAATTATCAATCAATTCCTGAGTCTTTTAGGAACTTCAGTAGTAAAAATAACTGCAGTCATCATGTCTGTAAGTTTTGTTCTGTGTCTTCATCTGCCTGAGTATCTGAAGTCCTTCACAATATCCACCTCTGGAAGGCTGTCACAGGCCATTAGACATACAGGAAGAATTATGTATTAGGCATATGAGACCAGTCATACAGAGAATTTCTGGGTTCATTTAATCAGAAGGAATGTTAAACTTCTCATACCTAGAGGACTGGCCTTTTTTCTTCTCTGTCTAGTTCTGTGTTGGCTGAACCACTGAAAGAATGATGTTGTAGTAATGCAGCCTGGTTTTCTTTCTGTTCCCTCTGGCAGACTACAATCCTTACGGAACCCATGGTGGCTGGGGAGGGTCTCCATATTCTCCTCATCAAAATATACCTTCTCAGGGACGTTTCAGTGACAGGTAGGATTGCTTTATTTTTCCTTGCCTTTTTCTAGATTTTCTTCTATCTATTTTCTTTTTTCTGTGCCAGCAGAGTAAAGCTTGTTTTGGAAATCTCCTTATTTTTGCTTGTCTGATCCCAAAGGGAGAGACTGTCCATGTCGGATGTGGCTGGTCATGGGAAGCAGTTGCCCTCAGCTGAAAGAGAGCAGCAGCTGCGCATGGAGCTGCAGCAAGTTGACCATCAGATCAGCCAGCAGACACAAATGCGAGGACTGGAGGTTGGTACCAGCATTTGGAGCAGCACTGAGGGATGGTATGGAGAGAGATGAAGCTGGTTAAAGCTGACCTTTCTCTGACTGTAGTGATATAAAGTAACAACATTTAATCCTGTGATGCCAGGCATCAGGGCTGTGGTACAAGTGTCAGCCTTTCTGCTTAGCAGCAGAAACTTCCTCACACTCCGTGTGCAAATCAACACCATATTTGAATCTGCACTCTGTGCTCAGTCTTGTTTGCTGTCATTCTCTCTCTCACTCCCCCTCTGTTCAGCTCTACTCAGAGGCAAACTCATGGTGTAGGTGCCTGTTCTTCTTGGCTTTACTGCTGTTGGAAATGTCTGATTTTATGTACAGAAAACCAAGAGTTTAATCTATTTAATGTTTGGCTTTGTGTTTGTACCGGTTTCTTCCTAAATAGCACAAGCCACAAGAGTCGAGAAAGTAAATATGTAATATATTTAGCTTGAAAAATTAAGGCTTAATATTTTATGTCTCCTAGCTTAGAAGAAATGTAGTTGCAGCACAAGGAAAGATGGGTGTGTGTTTGTAAAAGAATTAATGAGCTGAAATCTTCTGGTTTTGTGAGACACAGAAGGAGAAATGTTAAGCCATAATGAATGAGTAGTTTTAGAAAGCTTTAGTTTCTTTTTTCCTCCTAGGAAAAATCAGTAAATACTTACCAGAAAACTGTCCTAGGTCCCTGAGCAACTATTCATGTTAATATTTTCCCAGAAGAAATTGCTGTAAATAGTGGATAGCAGCTTCTGCTGAAGCTATGGTTACCTAAAAACACGTGTTATAGAGGAGAGTTATTGCAGATAAGAGCTCACAATTAAGTTGCAGCAGTAGTTGCAGTAACATGCATTCTTATTTACTTAAATCATAGCTTGTGTTCTGGTGTTCTTGTTTGAACATGGGAATGAGAGGAGAAAATGTTTTAAATCTATGTCTGCCTTTGCCATAATACAAGAGTATTGGAAAGTTGCAAAACCAGTAAGTGGCCTTCCTCTCCTGCTCATGATTGTTGTGATTGTGTCAGCGTTAAATCTTACAGAGCTGAATGTTGAGCCTTGATTTTGCCATAATATGAATTTGGAAGAACTAGTCAGATATTTTGAGTAACAACAGCTTTCAGTTTATCTCTTGTGTTCAAAGCTGCAAGTAGTTATTGGAAATCAAGGAGTCTTCACTGGTTTACCAATTTACAAGGTTGCAGCAATCAATTCAGCTAGCAGATGAGGAGCTAGATAATTTTGCTTTTTCATGGCATGAGCATTTCTACTTAAAGACCAGCCACATGTTGGATTGTGTGCAGTACAAGATGGTGTACTTAAATGCAGAGCATACACTTGACGAACTGATTTGGAAGTATTAGCAGATTTTCAGAGTGGCTGACATAGCTACTGCTTTTAGTAACTTGAAACTTGTGAACAGCCATGGTCACTTGCCCCTCTCTCTTTCTCTGTTTCCTCATGTGGGTCAGTAGAGACCTACATATTGGCAACTACATCTCTCAAGATATTTTATATGATATAATAATAATTCTGGCTCTGCTGTGGAATTAGATGAACTCTAGTGCTGTAAAATAAAGCAACAGATTTACTTATATGCAGTTCTCTTTTGTGGAACATGTAGCTCAGAAAAGACTACTGTTTTTGTTCATGGGCTTAGTCTTGGTTTTGAGAAGGGAGTGGTATATAAAGAAAACACATGCAAATTTATGACAGCAAGAGGTATTTAACACTGCTTGTTTAAAAATTAAAAGATTTGTCAGTGTGTAAATAAACATGTTGAAACTTGCACTGGAAGTGATTTCAATTGGGGTGTTGTGAAGTGTGATGAGAGGTGGCCTTGGTTTTGCAAATGAGGAATACTCTGCAGTTACGGCCTTAGAGCTCTCTGTGCTTGGTGTGTTGTGTGCTCAGTTGTGTATGTGCTTGGCTTTATGCACTTAGGCTGTTAGTAACAGGCTGCTGTTGCAGAGGGAGGCGACTACCCTGGCAGGCCAACCACAGCCCCCACCCCCACCTCCCAAGTGGCCTGGGATGATCTCAAGTGAGCAGCTGAGCTTGGAGCTTCACCAGGTGGAAAGGGAAATTGGGAAGAGAACCCGTGAGCTGAGCATGGTGAGTGCTGGGAGGGTGGGAGGCAGAGAGATGCAGTGGAGAGCCATGTACCTGGCTGCAGCCCTTTCATCCTGGCAGAAAGGCTCCCTGCTGGCTGCCCACACCTGGAGTCATCCATGTGACTCTTTACCTCTTTATTCTTCAAAACCTCCTGAGAAGTTTCTTGAGTCTTCTTCATTAAGAAGTTTAATGTAGCCACTTTAAAATGCTGTTATTTTGTTGCCATTTGAAATAAGTGTTGGATTTGATGGAAACTTAATCATCTCCATGGTTACTGTGGCATGAGTTCTTTAAACTCCTTTAACATGGGAAATCTCTTCTGCAGATACAGGCTAGTGTTCGAAAGTCTGTGTGCTGTCACGGTCTGTGGCCTTTGCTTGTTGTTAAAAGGATTATCAACTCCTTTCAGGAAATACTGTGTCCAGAGAGGATGAGCATATCTAAAAGTCTGGTTTTTGTCTCATGGCTTTTGTGGGTTAAACTCTGTGACTGCAATTTACTGGCCTTCTTCTTCATCCTCTTAAGGATGAAGTCTCCAATTCTTTCAACATACTCTTAAAGAATTTTTTGTCTGTCCTTTCTTTAAAGGAGAGTCAGTCTTCACTGGATATGAAAAACAAGCTGGGCACCACTAAACAGACAGAGAATGGACAATTAGAACCACAAAACAAGGTTCCAGCTGAGGACCTTGCATTGACATTCAGGTAACAGGGGCTTCAAACTGTCTTTGTGTAACAGGAGAATAACTTCTTCAGGGTCACTTTCCGAGTGAATAATTCCCCTTGCCTCACATCAGCTGTGATGGGGAAGCACCTACTAGGAAAAGAGGATACAAATCAAGTTTTTATAGTGCAGGCATGAATTAAGGACCTTTCTAGCTGATGAGTAGGTGAGTGGAATGAGACTGTATATTAATTAATGCAACAGAAGACTTGCAGTGTCTGTCAGAGCAGGAATCCATCTAGTCAGTATCGGATGATTAGTTGGGAGAAGCAGAGTTACGCAGCCACCACAAAAGAAATCTTTATCTGCTGTTTTAGTTTTGAAGAAAAGAAGTCTCCCAAATATGAGAGGAAAGTGTTTCCATCCTGCTAAGGTTTGTGATGTGGATGTTGTCTAGGCAGGAGTGCACTTTGAAACTAAGTTTTAGTTGTAGGTAGAAGACTTCTCTGTAGATGCTGGGATTGATCTCAGTTCACATTTAATAGACGGTTGGAATAAGATGTTGGCTGGGAATGCTGGAAGTCTCCACAGCAAGTATTTTCAAATGGCCACAAGCATCTACATGTATTCAGGCTAGCACTGAACAGAGAAGCTCAGTTGTTGACATAACTTCATGTGTGAGCAGCTTGGAATCTTGGTATTTATTCAGAATGAGCATTTTCTGTATAAATACACTATTGCTGATGAAGTCTGCACCTTCTATTTATAACCAATTCTGGAGTTCTGTGCTGCACCGTCAGATTGACGCTTTTGAGAGCAGGAGCTAATTTTTTCATATGGTGCTCTGAAAGTAAGAAAATCAAAACAACTTTATATTTTCAAAATGTAAAAAAAAAAGTTACCTAGGTAAGTTAAATATTCTGGAGCGCGTGCACTGAAGTCCTCTTACTTAAAAATAAATTAAAAATCTCAGTAATTCCTTCTTTTTACTCACTTCCCCTTTCTCTTCAACTTTTCTTTAGCAGTGATGTTCCAAATGGATCTGCTTTGACCCAAGAGAACATTGGCCTCCTGTCAAACAATATGGCATCTCTCAACCTGTTAGAGGACCCCGAGGGAGGAGGAGATGGCCATGACTCCCAGCAAGTGGGAGTGACACCGACAGCTGCTCCATGAAGCAAGGCCAGCACACCCTGGAGTTCCTTCTGCTGGGGTGTCGGCAGCTTCCATCATGTTTTTTTCCAGGAGTGATTGGAGAAACCCAAGAGCAGCAGCAGCAGTAGCAGAGCAGCAGGTCCAGAGGCAATGTGCACAAACACAACTACTAGAAACAAATCCTGCACATAGTTCACATTAACGCATTTTTTAATTAAAAAAATGAAAATTAGCAGTATCTGCAAGCAATTCAAATTAAATTTGTTTTTGTTCTGTGAATGAACTTTATTTTAATAACTTTGGACGCCTTGAATCCCAGGGCTTAAAAAAAAAGATATTATATATATACTCTGTTTGATTAATTGTATGATCTTAATGAAGTAGGTTTTTTCTTTTACTTTGGTATTATTACATACCCAGTGCATAGTTCCATATCACCTTTATTTTTCAATTACTAAAACAATCTGACTGCTTCCTTGTATGGTTTAAGGATAAACAAGGAATGGGGGTTGGAGAGTAGCTGTGAATTGCAGTGTCAAAAGATGTGCAGCAAACTTCATGCTTAACACAATTTCTCCCATTGTGACCAGGACCTGAACCTGAGCTTCTTGCTGAATTTAAACTACAAATGACAGAATCTTTGCAAAGGTTAGAATTGCATGATAGATGTAATACTTCTCTAAGTAGATGCTTTGTAGGTATAAGTCAGAGAAGACGTAAGTGTCTTTTGAATTTATTTCTTTTAATTAAAGATTTCATTCTTGCTGCACATTTTTTGACTTTTTTCACATCCTGGATGTGAAGAACTCTTGAGAATGATTTTTCAAGTGCTGCTCCCTTTTTATTTCCTTGGCCTGTTTTCATTTTCTCTTTCTGGGTTAGACTACTAAGTGGGAAAGCACTGGTTATGTAATAAATTACTGCATTGCTTTGGTTGGGTAAAGCAAGAGTTAATAAATTTTCTTGGGTTTTAGTTTTTTTCCTTAATCTTAACTCCTGCTGAGGTCATAGCAACCTTGGGCTAAGCTTTGCATTCATCATACTGTTAAATTAAAAAAAAGGGGGGGTGGGAGGGGATACAGTCCCATTATTGCCTACCAGTAGGAGAGTCCAAACAGAAAACTCTTTTGAGTAGCAATTATTTAATTTGCCCAGTCAAGGCACCACATTTATATACTATTTCACATTGAATTTGATTATGCCCTACAGACCTGGCTGGTCAAGGATTTGATACACATATTGGCTTGGGATTCGAGCTTTCTTTTTTATTTNGGTATGTTTTAAGAATTTTTTCGCATGAGCGCAGCTGTTGTGATCAAATGTCTGGGAGGTAGAAGCACTGAATGAAATTAAAGGCATTTTTCAATACACCCTGCACACACTTTCCATGTCTTCACATGGGTTTATTTCACTCTTAGTTGAACTTCAGCCTCTTAATTGCCAAGAGTAGTTCCAACCTTGCTTTTTTCTAACCCCTCTTTTAACTTTTGACAAAGAATCTTTGCACTGAAAGAGCTTCATCTCCCCTTGCCCCCATCCATCTATATCTCCTACTTGAGGCAAAGCATTCCAGCCACTCCCCTTGGAGCTGAGCAGAACTGGGGTGATGCAGTTGGAAGCCCATCAGGTCTGTGCTTCCCTTCTCTGCTCTGGGCATGAGGAGAATAAAGGTCTTTTCCTGGCCGCCAGCTCCCACGTCACCTGACACAGGCCCCCGGGCCCTCTCCTATTATCCTTCAGTGCAGAGCACCACCCTCAGATCAGCCTTTTCCTTGATTTTAATTAATTTGCTCTTTCCTGCTGTGTCTTTATTATAAACACAGGGAGCTCATCTTAGTGAAGATAATTAGTGCAGTATTCTAATCTAGGAGGACAAGCCCAGAATGTTCCTTTTTTTGACTGTAGTAATTGTGGAAGTAAAATTAATTTTCAAAGATGGTTATGATAAGCTGGACCCTACAGATTCATTTGTAATACTAGGATGAAAATCTGGAGGGGGCAAAGACCTCTTTACCTTTTATCTTCTAGCTCCCTTGCCAGGTTTGGGATTATTCTTTTCTCCACATTTTCTCCCGGAATTCTTCAGAAAATGCTATTCACATTGCTGGCCTACATATGATGAATGCTTCCAAAATCTGTGGATCAGAAGGGGGTCCTTACTGTTGGGTTTTTTTCTCCTTCATGCAGCTCTCTGTGCTGTACTTTGTGCCTAATGTCCTTGTTGTGTTCAACGTGTCCAGGTGAATGCCCTGTTTGCCCAGAATTACAGTTAGGTTTGTTAAATACTTTGTTTAACATCTACTTAACAGTATTGATTTTTGGCTTTGTTTCATCCCCTCCTCCTCTTACCCTTTTTTTGCTTTTTTTTGCGGAAGTTTAGTTGATTAAACAAGTCAAACAGCAAAATCCAGTGCATGCTCCTAAGTTTTTTCTGGAAACTGCACCTAAAATGTTCGTTTTGTGGAAAAACTGTGAGGCCTCAGAAGACAGATAGCTCTACATGTAGTGTCAGCATTGATCATTTCAGCTAACAAGCCTGAAAATGTCTGGCGAGACTCTGTATCTTGCTACACTTACTCCTGCAGCCCATCATTGTCCCAGTTGTGCAGGAATTCTGGCCACCTTAGGGAAATTGCTCTTGGCTATGAAGTGGCTTAGTTACCTCCATTGGGCAAGAAGAAGCAGTATTACCATGGTGTCAGGGTACTGCTGAATCCTTTGGTGGGGAGGTGAAATTTTCTGCTGCACCAGACAACTCTGAACCCTCATTGACATCTGGGTTGCAGACAAATGGACAGCATGGAGAAACCTTCAGAACAGGAAGCTTCAAGTGGTAGGTTAAGCATCAGTGTGTCAGTGATTCAGTTAGTATATAGATGATGTCTATTCTGTGATGTTATTTCCTTCCTGTCAACATCTCATCTTTCTGTCCTATGACCTAGTTCTTTTTTCTTGACAGGAGAAGTTTAAACTTCTGCCCCTCTTGCATGCTGTCCCATTTCAGAGTAGGACTTTGTGTGGATCTGAGCACCTTTCAAGCTAGCAGCACTTTTATCCCCATTCTTCTCTAGTTCTCTGTGTAGTTTCTTCTGCGTCTTCTCTCACCTTTTTGCGTCCTTTCCTCCTGTGGCTTGCCCATCCACCCTCCCTGATTGTGTAACAGTGACAGCTTGCTGCCTCAAAACAGAGCGTTCAAATGAATTCGCTTAGCCAATAACTTCTGTGAAGTTGCCTTTTCTAATGGTGTTATTACTCAGTGATGCACAAATGTGATATTGCCCCTACTGGTAGGCAAACAGGGGATCTGTATAAACATGGTAAACTGCTGTTTTTCTTTAAAGGAGAGCCAAAGACTTGTGCTTCACGGTTTTTTTTCCCCCTGATGTAGCCATCCTGATTGTCAGACATTTGTGTAGGGTATTGTGACTTGACTGTATTATTCTAATAACAATTTCCAGAAGTTAATGATTGTCAAGCCTTGCCCACACATTGAATTGTGGAATATCATTCAATTTAGTTGTACAATTTGCAATGTACTGAGATGTATCTGAGGTGCTATGATGTGTTTTCAGTCTCTCATGCACTCTCTCAGCTGATGGAATGGCTCATTTAGAGAGGGAGAAGGAACACAGAAATGTTATAATCAAAGAAGCCTTGTCTTTAAATGTTGAAATCTAAATTGAATATTGATTGAAAATTTCTTCAATTACAGTTATAGATAAATCTGTGTTACAAATGTGACTGACTTTTAAGCCCACCGGGACTGAAAAGATTTGTGAAATGCTAGCATTGCATTAAATTAGATGTGGAAGAACCAAACTTGTATGATGATATTGTCTCTTGACAGCAAGGACTGAGTAAGGTGTGGCAAATTTTGTGTTAGGGTCAGGAGTGAGGCTTTTATTGGTAATACAAGAAAGCTGCTTGCATTTCACTTCCTTGAGCTACTCAAACTCTAGCAGACTTGTTACTAAAGTTTTTAGGTTCAGAGACAAATCTCTTTAAGTGTGAGTAGCATAAACTCTCATTTCTGTTGCCGTTTATAATTTTGGACTATAACAAAGCAGACTTAAAGGACAGTCACCTGAAAGACCTCCAGCATAAAGTATCTGCTGGACTGGCTCTTTCAGTCCTACTCTTATGGTCCAAGAGATGCCGTGCCAGTGTTCAGGAGGCTCAGGAGCAGGAGTGCCAGCCACCTTCTCTGCTCTAAAATGGGAGGAAGGACCCAAACATATGAGCAATGTGCAAGTTTTTGTGCTTGTCTATGTGTGTGTATGGAGAAGTGGTCCTGGGATGGATAGAAGGAACACAGAGCAGTGCTGCTGGGGCATGATGTTACCTTCACATTCAGATTTTGTCATCGTTCACTTTCCAAAACACAGCCTTCCATTCCTGCCTCCTAATGTTGCTGATATAAAAACAGTTCAAAAAAAGTCACTTAATTTCTTGTGTCACAATAAATCAGTTCTTGGGGGGGAAGGTGGGAAAGGGAGCAAGAGTTCTTGAGTTGTCTACATTGTAATGGAAACATCTGCCTTGCTTGAGTAAGTGTAAGCTGAATTTCTGAGGAAAGCGAAGCAGCTCTTCTAAAGCCACCTTTTGCATACTGCCATGGTGCCAAGAGCTTAATTTACCTGTGCTAAATCAACATTCGGATTATTATGTAGCACAAATTGATTTGCTCTCAGATCATATAGACTCTTAAAATGTCCAAAACTTCACTGGTGAGTCTCATTTCCATATTCAGCTGTTACCAACTGCATTATTTTCTGTTGGAATGTTGGGATGACAGAGACAAGAGTAAGTTAATTCTAGTTTTACAACATAAGAAAGGGATTTGGAGAAATGTTGTCCCAGCACAGTGTCTTTTACAGTTAACGTGTGGTCTTTTTTCTTCTGTAAGAAAAAATAATGCAATTGCGTAGTGTTGTTGCAGCCTTCAAGGCATTTCTTGTGATGCAGGTAGGGCCTTGGTTAGCAGAGAAAGGAGATCAAACTTAATGTTTATTTTCTTTATAATTTTATTTCCTAATGGCAAGTGTAGTATCATGCTGTGGGAAGTGTGGTAAGCAAAGCGGCTGCAGCTTTTTCTGAGATTTCCCAGTAAAAAAACACCCTGCAGTGTGGGTTTGTCTGCATCAGGAACATCACAGTCATTTGACATTTAAAATATGGGGCCATAATAATCTAAATTGGATGCCTGTATCCTAGTAACATGAATCATTAACTGATCTTTCCCAGGCAATCTCTGTAATTCCAGTGAGTTTGTGTGTGACTTTCAATGCCAATTGACGGATGTTCAGCAGTTGGCAAGGTTTAGATGCCTAACTTCATCCGGCAAGGCAGCTTTCCTTGGATATACTGGTTGGATGGTTTCATATGCCAAGAAACAACTGTTTTGAAGATCTGAAAGTTTTAGGAAAACACAATTGTTCACATCAGTTTGAAAAGTAGAGTCTTGGGAGAGACAAAAGCAACAGGTGTTGCAGTCTCTGGAAATAAAAAGCATTGGACATGATGGAATTACATGTGAAATGTATATGGGGTGAACATATCTGTAAGCGGGAAAAAAAAAGAAAATATTGTGAAGTATTTGTTTAAGAAATTATTTGCTTCTTTGTAATGTTAAAAGATTTTATTAATAGTTCTGTGGCAGACAGTACTCACAAGTCTTTGGCATCCAAACCAGATTGTATATCAGATGGATCCCACAACTGGATGTGTGCACTGACCTCTTCATTTGTAGCTTTCTAAAAAGAAATTTGGCAGTAGGCTTTTATAAATGCATGAAGCAACCGGAGGGAAAGAAACCCCATTCACATCACAGCTGGTGCACAGTTCATAATTGGTACCGTTCATCTGCAGCCTCTCGTAAGTGAAGCTGCTCAACATGGGCAAATCTAATGACTTCTAGAGTTTCTTATAAGGAGCTCCCATTCCCCCTTTACCCTGTGCTTGCTCTCTAAGCAGCCGCTGTGTGAAAAGGGTCTTTCCTTGAAGTCAGCTTAGCAACTGCTGTAGCTTGGCTATTTTTCGCTATTTTCTCTAAATGGTAGCGTTGTGTTAAGCTCTTCCCCCTCCTTGTAGTTGTTGCTGTGGGGAGGAAGAGGTGAAATAAGGCATGTGTGAGAGGAGGGAGGAATAATTGTGGGATCTATTATGAGAGCTCCCACCTCTTCTTTGAAATCATCTACTTCCAGTTGTGGGATTTCTCGATATATGATTTTTTTCCTGGTTTTTGTAAGCCTAATTTTCTTTGATCTTGTTAGTTCCATACAAGTCTCCCCGAGACATTCTGCAGTCGTTATCACCTTTTTGGGTGGAGTTTATTTTATTTTTTTGTTTGGTTGGTTTTTTAAATAACTTTTTGACATTGGTGCATATGTGCTTGGGATAGAGCTCATGTAATTTTCCAATCGTATTGATTGTATGTGATTGTGCCCTGCAGAGGTATATTTAACAAAAAATAAAATAAAAGGATAGTCTAGGTAATAAAGGAGACCATGAGGTTCATTGAGTCAGGTTATGAACTGTTTCTTAAATTTATTTAGGATCCTAGGTAAGTGAAATTCCATCTGCTCTTCTCGTGAATCAGTGCTAAACAAAGTGTCATTAATTCTCTCATTGTGTTGGAACTGGTTTTTTCCTTCCTTTTCTTCTCCTTCTGCTGTTTTCTTCCTTTCATTTTTCTCTTTCCCGTAAACAGAAGTTCTCAATTCTTCATGGGAATGGCTGGCTCTGGGTTGATATTGTGGATATTTATTGTTTGTAACTATCAAAGCATTCATAATAGGAGTAGAGACAAAGTAGAATGTACGAAGAATTCCATACATTTAATTCTTTCCAAGTTAGGGGAAATGACAAAGTCTTGTACATACAGGCCTCGTCATGGGGGAGATGTTCAGAGGTACATGGGGAATTGCTATGTCTTTTCCAGGAAAGGTTAGATGCTTTTCTACCTTTTGGGAAAACTGAGATGACAAAAGGAGTAGAAGAAAATTCTCTATATCCAACTCCCTCTGTCTTTACTCCTACAATATACTTTTTAGACTTGAAAGGCAAACCTTCTAGATACTGTGCTGGAGAGAGTGGATTAAAGGGATCAAAAGGCAAGAGGATCCAGAGAATTGAAAGTCAGTATTTGTCTCCTTTATTTAATCTTCAGACCTATAGAGCCAACTGTGTCACTTTTGTATGAAAGAACAAGAGAATGGAGACCTATTGTACATGTATGGCAGTTACATAGAAAAAGCCATATGTTGAAATGCTCTTTCTTCATCCCGCTTCACCTTGCTTTTCTCCCTCTTAAAGCTGACTCAACCTCACCTTGCTCTCACATAATGTCTAAGGATCCTTTGAGTTGCAGATTGAACAAAAAAAAAAAGGGTGGAAAGGTGATTCACTATTTGGTTTGTAAATAGATGGAAGTGTCTACAAGGTCTTACCTGCTTTTCTGTCAACGTTTATATTAAATGATCACTTAACGGAGAACACTTTGAAATATCTCGTTTTCTGTCTGGGATGAATGTGCATTCTTCTAAATTTTGTGTGAGGTGTAAGACTGTCGGACTGTCTGCATAAGATTTTCACCAGCTGAAGATGTGTGTGTTCTCTGCTGGGCTGGGGCATAACAGATGCCAAATAGCAGAGAAGCCATGTCCACTCGATCTGGTCTGCTCTCTTCTGACTCCACCTGTAAACAAAGTGGCTCCTTCATTTGTTCACCAGAGATGAACCGGAAAAGATACTAAAAATAATCAGTTTTGTTAATTGCTCAGAGTCTATATATTTAAAAAGCAAACCAGACCCTTCAGAGCAAGGAGTGAGCAGCATTCATGTAATGTTGAGCCTGGTTTGGAACTTGCCTTAAAGTGAGAATAAGGTTTGCTCCACAGTCTGCTTTGTGGTTTTTAGTCTTCTCCTTTCACTTCTTTTTGTGGGCTTTAACAAGTCACTGAAGCTGCTGCTTCAGTGAAAAACTGTTCCTTCTCCTACCCCAGGGCAAACATAGCCTTCTGCCCTCAGAGTTTGTGCATGTTGTTCGTTACTATTGTCTTTATTCTTGAGCCTGGGCACCACGGATCCAGCTGTGGTGGTTTTTGCTGGGTTGAAGCCCATCACTGGGTGTTATTAGGCCCACTTCCACACTCTTTTGCTGGATGACTTGAAGCATTCAGTTCCTATAAAGGAATGGTATTTAATGGGAAATCCAGCAGAAAACTATGTTTCAGTTGGTGATGGTTTTCTTACCCTTTCTCCCGCTAGCCTGAGGATTTGGTATCCTCATGTAGTGACTCACTTTAGAAGGAAAAAAAAAAAAAAGAATTCCTACAGTGGTTGGCTTTTAAAAGGAAGATCTGAAGTGCTGTGGAGAGTCTGATCCCTTTGGGAGGGAGGGGTGGGTGCTCTGCATCAAGAGAGATTGGGGGAAACTGGCTGGGTTTCTGTGTGTGGAAAAGAGGGGAGACTGGGTTCAAGTGTATGGTACCTGCTGGAATTTTTTTTTCCTGTGGATATGGATACCAGAGTAGAAAGAATCTTGCAAAGGCTAGCTCATGAGACTCCTTGATTCCATCTTGCTCTGTGAGTGCATGAGTTGTCTTCCCTGTGCGTAGCCATGAAACTCAACAGTAAGCACCCAAAGCACAAAACAAAATTAAGGAAATTTATGTTCCCTTCACCAATCAAGTATGTTTAAGAGCTGTTTCTTTCCAGCTAGGATGAGTTCAGTTGTTTTGGTAACCTACTTCCTCGTAACTATTAACTCTAACGGCAGGACTACAAGTGTGGGAGAGACTAAAACAAAAGCATGATGCTTCATCTGTCTTGCCCAAGGCTTCCAGGCTTTGGTGTTTGATGGTTTTGAGCCTCTGATCCTTGCTTTGGGTCTGGAAGCAGCAGTTTAGGAGAAAAACAACCCCTACATTAGAGCAAACAAGATATCTAACAGTTTGTATTAAAACCCTGGCTATCTTTGATGCTTCCTTAGGGATAGCTCTACTCAGATATGAGTGCTGGGATGTTGCTTGGAGCTGATCCAGCAATAAATTACTATTTATGTACTGCACTCAAAAGATAGATTTACCCAGCTACCCTGGAAGAAGTGCCTTGGGAGCTCTGTGGGATGTGCAAAACCATAGTTGTTTACTTTTGGTTTTACTGCTTTAAAATATCTCTGAGAACTGGGAGAATGGAAACCTGGTGCTTGGCTGTCTGCCTGGTGTAGAGCATCCCTAATTCACCTAGAAATCCCTGTGTTCTGTGAGCGTGTGAGTTACCTCAAAAAATTAAACCAGCAGCCACCTGAATGTACAGTGCCTGAGTCCTTCTTTTCTTGTGGAGGACATTTTTTACATTACCCTTCAATTTATCTCCACAATCTGTCCCATTTAACTACATCTCATACTGAGACAGTAAGATCGTTTACCCAAACCAGTTTGGAGCTGTGTTTTCCCTTAAGACCTGAGCTCCTACTGGAAGCCAGGAACAGGACAGCTCCAGCACCTGCTAAGCCAGCCTGCTCCTGGGTGAAGTTCGGGGGCAATGCTGCTGAATTTGTAGAGCAGCTGCATCCTGGATCAGAAATGGTGGTGTTCTGTCCTGCTTACTACACTGCCTTGTGAATCTGGACAGGAATTGGAGTAGCTGCTGTTAATCCTCAGCTTTCCAGCTGTGCAAGCG
Source organism: Grantiella picta (assembly GCA_013397955.1). Classification (NCBI taxonomy): domain Eukaryota; kingdom Metazoa; phylum Chordata; class Aves; order Passeriformes; family Meliphagidae; genus Grantiella; species Grantiella picta. The sequence goes on from VZRM01003496.1 coordinate 86,355, forward strand.
AAAGGCCACAGAATCACAGAATATCCTGAGCTGGCAGGTTCCCACCAGGGTCACAGAATCCAACTTCTGGCCCTGCAAAGACATCCCAACAATCCCACCATGTGCATCCCTGGGAGTGTTGTCCAAATGCTTCTGGAGCTCTGGCAGCCTTGGGGCTGTGTCCATTCCCTGGGAAGTGTGTTTAAGATGGGATGTATTTGAAACTGCAGAATGTGAAGTGGGGCAGCTTCTCCCAACTTGTACCTGTTCAGGAAATGGGGGGCAAGTGACAGAGTTTGGGACAGATGGGGGAAAACATTTTGCTTAGCTACAAGATACCAAAATTAGACTTACAAATATTTGATATCATTTTATTCAAACTCTTGAAACTTTTGGGGCTTTTCTCATGGGATAAGCAGTTCGCTTTCTGTTGGCAAAAACTGAGGGCATGTGGTACTCATATGGGGTAGGTGGTCAAACTTTCTCTTGTCAGATTGAACTTTAAAACCTCTTTCAATCTAAACATTGCCTCTTTTTTTCCCTACTATTTGCTTAACCTTCGGCAGCTGGTCATCAGCCTTTGGCCTCAGCATCCTACTCTCCTCCCACCATCCCTCCTGCTGTCTCAGCTCTGCTCGAGCACAGAAATCCAGTGGGGAAACGACTTTGGGCTTAAGCAAGACTGTCCTCCCAAAAATTTGCATTTAACTCCTAAAAGCAGAAGGCTTGAGGTACAGGGGCAGGTAAGAGGAACAGATTCCACTAATCTTTCATTGTTAATTAATTCCTTGATACAGGTACTTCTCCCATAGTAGGAGTCTATGAATTTTAGCTGCTGTTTGAGTGGTTTTTTGATCTATTAAGAAAGGGTCCTCCCACCCCAGCTCTGATGAAGGCTGTCTTTCTAAAACATTATTCTTGACTTTTATTCCCAACCGGCAACAATGCTTCCTGGTATGAAGAGCAGTTCATAAAGATGGGATGAGTAGTTGCTGGATGGCTGTGAAAGTGCACTGCTGGTTTGCTTTGCATTTTGGTTTTGGGGTGTGAGGTGGTGGGGAAGGTTTTGAAAGAGCCTGAATTGATCTTGATGGTTTGAGCTAGTTCACATTAGCTGGGTTGTGTAGCACAGTGCGTGGGTGCTGTGGGACATTCACACCATCATCAGTAGCCCCAGTAGGTTCAGCAGAGTGGGTGCTGGGGCTGTGCAGCCAGTTGGTCATTCTGTCCTGCAGCCATAAAACAGTGGGATGGAAACAGCATGTTCTGGCCAGAGCCCAGCTGGGTTGCACAGCAGCCAAGGGATGGGGCAGTTTCTCAATGCTTCCCTGGAGCCTTCTGATTTTGAGCTAAATCAGCAACTTATTTTTTGGCTTTCTGCATTTCTTTTTGTTGCTTCACCCTTGTAAGAGCCTTTTAAAATTTCTACATTTCCCCTTGCCGGTAACCACTTCCAGGCAGTGCTGTTGTGGGAATACTTTTGGGATCCTTCCATGGATCCCAAAAGATCCATGGAGTGTGTGACAGTGATGCAGAGGAAAAGGGAATGTTGAAGTACTGTGAGGGGCGGAGGATTGGGTTTTGGCCAAATGCTACAACAAAGAACTGGTCTAAGAAATAGCAGGGGCTCTTGCCTGTAAGAGACAAGATTGGACATGTCAGAGGCTGAGTCAGCCTTAATGGATAGTATAGTAGATATAAGGCATTAGCACAAAGTCCAGTATCTTCCCTGAATTGATGGACTCAGGACTTTACTGCAGAGTAGAAACAGGGAGTCTTTCTCATTTAATGAGGACCATGTGAGGATGGATGTGCCCTCCCCAGTCTTTTGCTCTGGCCTTTAAGTGGGAGATTAGATTAGTAGCACTTTGTGTGATGGCAGACACCACCAGCTGTCTCTGGCTTGACAGAAGCAGGCACTTGTCCTTGTACAGACAGGTCAGGACATGCCTTTCCCTGAAGATGAGTGGAGTGACAGGTCAGGGACTGTGCTTAGGTCGTCCTTTCCATGGTGGGACCAGCTGGAAGTGTGTTGGTGCTGTTGGAACCACAGGACGAAGTGTGGGTGAGAGAGGGCTGCTGCAGGCAGTGAAGAGCTCTACTCCTGGCCCCAGGGTTGCTGAGATCTGGAGTGTGCCTTTCTTGCTGGCTGATCTTTCCTGTGAAAATGAAAGGTTCAGAAGAACAGCACTTCCTGGAGTACTTTCAATTGTCTTAATATTTTTCTTTTCTCTTGCCCTGGGTGTTTTCTGTTTCTGTATTTGGTTGACTTCCCTCCCTTTATAGATTTTTTTTTTTTGCCCTTTGTGGTGTCACATCTGTGCTAAACCTTTCGCAAGATAGTCTGTGTGTCATTACCAGCGAGAGCTGTGGCCATGGCCTGAGTGAGTCCTTCTTGTTTTGCTGGACTGTCAGCTGATAGAGGGGCCCTTAGGGCTCCACACAGTCTTGGTACCAGATTAGGTAGTTTCTGCTTTTGCAGAGGAACTGGAGCACAGATGAAGTCATTGGCCAAGAGGCTAGAGAGGGGGTTATGGAAGAGCCCAGAGGTCTCCTTCATCCCAGATCAGCCTTTGAGCTGCTCCCATTTTCCTCCAGCAGTTGCTGTCCCACCAGCACTGAAAGATCAGAGACATGGAGGTCACTAGTGCTAAATGCAGGTGACTTAATTTAGTTTTTCACAAGGCAATGCTTGGTAGCCATGGCAGTGAGTATGTGGGGGCAGGCAGAGACCTACCCGAGTTAGACACGTTTGAAAAAGTGTCCTGTGGCAGGCAAGACCTGGGCAGGCTGCCAACCCACTACCGTAGTTGTTTCCCAAGCTGTTGTGGCTGTGATGCTCAAGCTTTCTCCCACAGGGTGCATGAACAAAGCGGTCATGCAAAGGGCATCTCAGAAACACAGCACCCAGGACATGCTCTGTCAACCCTGGGATGGCTCATGAGACCTTGTTGCCAGAGCTGATGGGTGATGTGATTTAGGACAAAATTCTTCCCTTTGAGGGTGGTGAGGCCCTGGCACAGGGTGCCCAGAGAAGCTGTGGCTGCCCCATCCCTGGAAGTGTCCAAGGCCAGGCTGGATGGGGCTTGGAACAACCTGGTCTAGTGGAAGGTGTCCCTGCCCATGGCAGGGGGTGCAACTAGGTGATATTTAAGGTTCCTTTAAACTGAAACCATTCTGAGGTACAGTGTGCTTTAGCAAAGGGGAAAATATAAATTATCTCTTTCGTGTTGAGAGATTTTCAGAGATCTGCTTTTGCTGGAACACAGTGATTAACATTACCCTGCACTCCTCAGGTACCACGGACAGCCAATTTGCATTGAGGTGGTATGAACTTTGGACAGGAATTTGTGCGATGCACCAGCCACACCGTACATCTTTATAAAGTTTGTTTTTTGGGGATTAAAGATGCTCAGTGCATGGAGGGACCAACTTCCCTGATAAGGAGACCTTATCACCTTTCTTCTCTGCCATAGCATCTCCTACATCAGTAACTGAAAATTACTGTAAAGCTGAGGTGAGTCTGGCAGGGTCCGTACACTATAGCCACCTCACTGGCCTATGAGGACTCAAAAGTTCAAATCATCCATTTTGGTAGAAACTTGTTAGAGCTGAGCCTGCTGCTTAAAAAAGATGGCCCCCAGGGCACTGGGAAAACACTGGTTTCAGTGTATTGCTTCCAAAAATGTTGTGTGCTCACAGGCAGGCTTTTCCTCCTGGTGTCTGTCTGTTCTCGTTTATCCTGCAGGTCCAGGACAAAAGAGTAATTGGAGAGGACCGTGGGACTCCTGTCCCTCTGATGTTGGCTGGAACAGGCCCACAGGCTGTGGCGGCAGTGTAGGTATCATGGACAGGCAGCATGACTAAGCTCTCTCTCTGGTTCCAGGACAATGTGTCTCTTTGTGGTGTGTCTGCTCAGTGTCTGGGGGCTGGCTGCTCCTGACCACTACACCGTGGAAGACATCTGCACTGCAAAGCCACGCGACATCCCAGTGAATCCCATCTGCATCTATCGCAACCCCGAAAAGAATCCCCCAGAGAGTGAGGGGCTAGAGCCAGCAAAGGGCAAGCTCCCCGACTCCACCAACCCCCGGGTCTGGGAGCTGTCAAAAGCCAACTCTCGGTTTGCTGTCATCTTCTACAAGTACCTGGCTGACTCCAAGGACAATGGGGAAAACATCTTCATGTCACCCCTCAGCATTTCCACAGCCTTTGCCATGACCAAGCTCGGAGCCTGTGGCAGCACCCTCCAGCAGCTCATGGAGGTTGGTGGAGATTCCTCAGCCTTTTCCTGTGGCAGGTCTGAAAGACAGGAAAGGTGATTGTGGCTGATGGCCGCTCTCAGGATCAGGACAGTTCCTTGCCTTGGGAAGGAAATCCCAAGTTGAAAAGACGTTAAAGCTCATCTCATTCCACCCCCTGCCATGGTCAGGGACACCTTCCAGGTTGTTCCAAGCCCTGTCTCTGGATTTGTTTAGATCCCAACTCTTCCCCCTCAGTCGCTATTTGGATCCAGTATTCCTGGGTTTGAGAGGTTAGTTTTCATCTGGAGGAAAGGAAGCCTGTTTGGAAGGTGAGGGAAGGGAATGGGAACAGTTTGCTTCTTGCAGATTGAGCTAACCCTTTCCTCATGTAAAAAGCAGGAAAAGCCATGATATCAATTCCCATTGGGAGAGGGACTTCTTTGCATTCTCTCTCTCTCTCTTCCATGGGACAAAAATCAGGCACATGGGAGACCTTCCAGTCCACCTGATTTCCAGAGCAGGAAAGCCTGTACACAGGGAGCCTCTCCTTCCCCCTGTGGCTTCTATACTCACGGGATAGGTCTGCTCCCAGACTTAGAGGTAATTCTGAGTTCTGGCTCTTCCATGGGACTAATTTAATTCCCTGCCTGTCTCAGCACCCTTCTCACTGTCAGACCCACTCACCTGCTATGTGGGACTTGATGCTGCCCATACCATCTTCTCCAATGGGAGACCTCAGCCCAGAGAGCCTTTTTCCCTGCAATGAGGATGTGTGAATCAAACTGCTCTGCTTGTCCCCTCTGCTGCTGTCCTTACAGATCTTACTTCTGGAACAAATAATGTTGGGGCCTCCTGCCATTATCCACACAGCCTGAGTGGAGTAGCTATAACCACACCTCCAAAATCTTCACTTGTGCCTTCCACTCTGGGCAGCCCTTCCCACTGGAAGGGGACCCTTCTTCCACTGAGCCACCCACACCTGCCTTTCTAAGCCCCTTTTTTCCTATGAAAGGGCTGCTAACACCACCTTTGCCTCACAAGAAGCAGTGCCGAAGGTCCTGGATGTTCATGAAGAGCAGCGGGCTGTGAGGCTGTGGTATTTTCCTTAAAGCCCTGAGGTTGCATAGCAGTAGACAAATCATAACTGTCCTTCCAGCTGGGAACAGATAAAAAATTTCCTGTGCTGCAAAAATGTACCCTCAAAATGATTGTTACATACTCCCATTCTGTGTAAAAATTGATAAGGTGTACCAGAATTACTCAACAGGCCATGAGAATTCCTCCTGGGAAGGAGCAGCCTTCAGCATTGTCACAGGAGGGTTTTGTTTAGTGGTAGTCCTCCCATGACCTGGTATGACCCAAGAGCTGCTTCCAGGCCCTGTTGGTGATACGCTCATCTCTGGGGTGTGGTAGGGGGTTATGAACACTTGTGTAAATTTTAACAGCACTTAAAGGGGAAGCCGGGACCAGTCAAAGGCAGCGTATGGAGAGCAGGAAATCTGGTGTTGGCAAGAGGAGCAGCACCTCTGCATCTGAGCAGGGTTTAATCCTCCATTTGGACTCTCCAAAGGAAGTCTTGGGCTGGTGAGGTGTTGATTTACATAGATTTGGGTTCCCAGTTACACATAGAGGGTGAAGCTCTGAGGGCCTGTAGATTTCTTGCTGTTGAGGCAAAGGCTGCACCACCACTTGCTCTGGGACCCAGAAGCACAAGAGCCTCCTCATGGATCCCTTCTTGCTGTTTGGCTTGTCCAGGTCTTTCGATTTGACACCATTTCAGAGAAGACATCGGATCAGATCCACTTTTTCTTTGCCAAACTGAACTGCCGCCTTTACAAGAAAGCCAACAAATCCTCAGAGCTTGTATCAGCCAACCGCCTCTTTGGGGAGAAATCTTTGGTCTTTAATGAAACTTACCAGAACATCAGTGAAATCGTTTATGGAGCAAAACTCTGGCCCTTGAACTTCAAAGTGAGTTTGAACTACTCAGGATTTTGCTTTCTTGTTTTGTTCCACCTTCCCCTTTCCCCCTGCCCCCCACCAATCCCAGTCTTCTGCTTTAGTTGCATCCCTGTTTTTTGCCCAGAGGAAGTGTTCTGCTCTGGGTGTGTGGGACATGAGTGAAGGCAGTAAGGAATCTGGGACGCAGGTCTTCCTGTTTCAGCTCACTTTAAACACAGCCACATCCCCAGTCCTCATTCCTAAACTTCATTGTCCTCCCCCAGCACATACCCTGTGGACCTGTCTCCTGCAGAAGGGGTACAAAGAGGTGTTTTAAACTTGGCTTAACCTTTTTTTGGTCTCTTCCTTCAGGAAAAGCCAGAACTTTCTAGGCAAATCATTAATGAGTGGGTGGCTAATAAGACAGAGAAGCGCATTACAGAAGTGATCCCAGAAAGTGGTATTGATGATCTCACTGTCTTGGTCCTGGTCAACACTGTTTATTTTAAGGTACAGCTAACAAAATGGGGGAAGCAGCACATTTCCCTGGAGGAGACATGGTGCTCATATTTATCTTCCCTCTCTCCTTTTAAGGGGCGTTGGAAATCACAGTTCCCAGCTCCAAACACAAAATTGGATATATTTCATAAAGCCAATGGTGAGACCTGCAAAGTCCCAACTATGTACCAGGAGTCTAAATTCCACCACACATTCATCCCCCACGACAAAGTCCAGGTGCTGGAGCTGCCTTACAAGGGGGACGATATCACAATGGTGCTGGTCCTGCCCAGTGCTGGGACGCCATTGGAGGAGGTGGAGCGAGACCTGACATCGGAGAAGCTGCAGGTCTGGATAGACTCCATGAAGGAGGTGTCTCTCTTTGTGTACCTCCCTCGCTTCCGTGTTGAGGACAGCTTCAGTGTCAAGGAAAAGCTGAGGAAAATGGGGCTGGAAGATCTTTTCAGTCCGGAAAATGCCAGACTCCCAGGTGAGATGTGGAGATGCGGTGGTAGATGGCAGAGGTGAGGGTCAGCCATTGCTCCCTAGGTGGCAAGGCAGTAGTGCAGCAGCACGTGAGGAACAAGGACATGAAAGCATTTAGATGTTGCTGCAGTCAGTGAGGGACTCTGGTAAAGTCCCACCATGAACACTCAGCCCTGCTCTTCACTGAGGTCATGGCAGTTTAGCAGTCCGTTGTGCATGGGGGAGGATGTTTTTGTTTTTGGGCAGCCATACCATCTGCCTGATCCCAGGCTATTAAGGATGGGAATGTGTTCTCTCTTGAGCTGTCTCTAAACTCATAGTTTTACCTCTCTTCATCTTGTATTTCAGGTATCATTGCGGAGGGCCGCACAGACCTGTATGTGTCTGAGGCTTTCCACAAAGCCTTCCTTGAGGTGAGCCTTGTTTTGTGCCAGTATGTCTTCCTCTTGCTTTTTAAAAAATATGAAATATTAAAGGGGAAAAAAATAGCTCTGAATCTACAGTTGTTCACTTCCTCAGCAGTCTGGGGCTTTGGAGGAGGTTGGCCCCTGCTTTCTGCGGAGGAGGAGGAGGATGAGCCCTCCCTATGCTGCATAATGCCTGTATTTTAATCCCATCTTCTCTCTTCATTGGCAGGTGAATGAAGAAGGCAGCGAGGCATCAGCTGCTACAGCTGTCACCATCTCTGGTCGTTCCTTCCCTATGAACAGAAAAATCTTCAATGCCAACAGGCCCTTCCTGCTTTTCATCCGGGAAGCTGCCCTCAACACCATCATCTTCATGGGAAGAATAGCTGATCCTTGCTCCTAAAGGGGCTGGTAGGGCCTCCCTTCTCCCTCCCCTGCCTTAGGAAAAAGGGCAGTGGGGTATTGCCACAAAGCCTGGGCTGCTTCAGGGGTGGTTGGTCTTGCTGTTTGGTGGCAGCTGCAGGGAGCGACTACATCCAGCTGGGCTGTCCCTGTTCCTCCCTGCCATGTCGGGTGAGGAGGCTCATAGGTCACCTTACCTGTCCTGTAAGGGCAAGGAAAGCTGAATTTCATCTGGCACCAGTATTTTCGTGGCACCCAAGTCCAGTATTGCTGTCCTTCCCGTGTCAAACCCTCCTCCCTTTCAGGCCTCAAGCTGTAATTCTGATCCCTTGGTTCATTAAAACCTATAGATCTGTACGTAGCAGACTGCTCTCTGAATGCACAGTTTACACTAAGCCACTTCCTAGACTTCTTTAAATTCTTCTTTTCCAACAAATGGGACCCCACACCGGAGAGGTCAGTGGAACAGCAGCAGCCACAAGGCTGGTTCTGGCTGGGCCAGGAACACCCTTCTGCAGCTCCATGTGGGTGGGAAGAGCTGCCAAACAGCTGTGCCCTGCTTGCCAGCAGCTCTGGTGCATCCTGTGTGTCCAGGTGCTGAGAGTCACTAGTGACAGTCTTGCATAGCTAAGGCTTTGAAACTCTTTTAATATTAAGACTTCAACTAAATTACTGTAGCAGCAGTGTCCATGAACCGTGACAGTGCACAGGTAAGGTAACCAGTACCTGTAGCTTTGTTGAAAATAAATTATTCCACCTGCAAGTTTACTCCAGGACCTGAGATGTCCTGGCCTGCTGCCAGGCCACATGTATGATCAGACCTCTAATCCTCTTAGGGTGGCTGTACTGCTGTAGGACCTTTGGCAGGGCTATCTTCAAGATGCAGAACAACATGATCAGCTTTCCTCTAAGATTTCTGCATTTCAGGCAGCTGTTTAAACCAAACAGGCAGTGAGAGGGCAGTTCCAGACCTCAGTAGGTGATGGAAGTGGTGTGTGCCATGGGCTGCACTCCCCAGTGGGCCATTTACTCTGGACTTTGTAGGACCAGCGAAATATCCACCTTTGTAAAGGCTTCTCTCGGCAGGAATTGCCAGAGCAGCCAAGCAGTGAGGGAGTTAACCTGGATGGAGCTAGTATGTCAGAGCTTTGGGCACTGGATGTCTAGTTTTGGAAGCTATCAGGGGTTTGACTCTCTCCTGCTCCTAGTAGAAAAGTTTGAGCATCCACGCAAGTGGTGTGTGATTTGGACATGCAGAGCCACCTCTTCCAATTGTCCCATGGATTGTGGCAAACCCTACACACCTGTGAGGTGTCCTTCAGTGGCTTACATGCTCCCCTGGAGCAGTACCTTGGAAAGAAGCTGGGAATGTAAGCCCTGGCAGAAAAGGGGAAGCATTTTGAAAATAAGGAAGAGTTCAGAAAGCAGCTCTTCCTGTCCTCCTCTGGCAGTTGCCACTGTGGCTTTTCTTGCTGGATCCCATCTTCTGCCTGTGGACCTCACTGAGAGACACACAACCTCCTTTAGTAGTCTCTGCCTTTTTCAGTAGTGCTCCAGGCTGTGGAAAGTGGAGGCTGGTGAAAGAGGAAGGCTGAGGCAGTGCCAGGGTCTCCCATGGCATTGAACCAAAATGCTTCCCCTGCCATAGACAGCTGGGAAAACCTCTGAAACTTGGCCTGCAGCAAGAGCACAGGGCTTGTTCCTCCTGGTGAGACGGAAAAGGGCTGAGCATGCTGAAGACAGGAGACAAAGCTCATCCAAAAAGGACAGAAGCCATCTGAGGTTCCAGGAACAGCAGCCTGACACTGCACAACCTCTCCCAAGCTGCTCAGCTTAGGACAGCATGGAGCTGCCCACAGCCCCGGACCAGGATCTCCCCCAGTGGCAAGGAAAATCCATGTTGGGTCAGAACCAGTCAGCTATTAGACACAGACAAGGATCTGATTATTAAACCATTTAATTCTCAAACCACTCACATGCATAATATTCTTTTACACAGTGTTAAAAGGAAGAAAGAAAATGCAATTTCTTTTTAATACAAACAGAATTTCAAGTATACAGTTATAGAATTTTCCAAGATTCCTACCCAAGTTGCTAAGTTTTCATTCACATTGTTCTTAAAGCTGTCCGATGAGAGCACTTTTTGCTAAACTGCTTTCAATGCAATTGTACAGTCCCCTCTACCTTGGTTTTATTTCCCCCTGTCCCAACTCTGGTTCTCCTACCACCCCTGCACACCCCCCTCCAGCAGCACTGGCTGTCCCTGGACACAATGGCCATAGAGCTTCTGTCTGTCAGTGCCTGCTGGAAGAGGCAAAGGGAAGCGGTCATGGAGGACCAGTTTGGGAACAGCTTGAATCACTGAAGAACGGTCTGATATCCACAAGTTACAGCAGGCTCACTCTTCAACCTGCTGCAGACTAGTCTGAACACTGACTTTTTTCCTTGAAATAAGGACTGCAACCGAAAAAAAAAAAAAAAGACTAATTAGTACAGCAGGAAATTTCTTAACTGTGAAAGTAAGTCTTGAGTGTTAGGACACCTGTCCTAAAAAAGTTTGATTTATAGGTCACTAGTTGAAGGTGACAGAAAATTTCTGTTACATATGGTTACTCTGCAAACCAGCTCAGAGCAGAATCAATGTGGGACACACAAACTTGGATTAAAAGAAAAAAAAAAAACTGAACTGCCAAGGGCTCCATATCCACATTATGGAAAAACCCCACAAACCCAGTAACAACTTTCTCCTTGTTTGCTGTTCAGCTTAGCTCAGCCCTGGGCTGCCAGCTGCGTTGTAATTGGGTGCAAATTCTGACTTGTTAAAAAATGGGCTTTAAATCTTCTTGACAGGCAAGGGTGGGCTTCTCTTGACAAAAAGTCGCGTAACAGCCACCAACCCTGTCAGAGCTCAGGCACAGCGGGGGTGCTCCGGGCGGCATGGGGGCTGTGCCAGCCTGGGGGGCTGCTGGAGGTAGAGCTGCCATGGCCAAGGGTCTGGCAACGTTGCTCCCCCCGAGCTGTGACTGACCAGGAGCCGCCTGCCCGTACAGCTGTGTCCCAAGCCAGCGATAGCTGTACTCATCCGACCAGTTAAAGTGCATTGCTGCAGAAAAGGGTCTGCTTTTTTTTTTTACTTTTTAATTTTTTTTTTTTAAAGAAGAAGCTATTTAAAGTGCTGTTCTAGTTTGGAAAGAGACTCTGTTTAGAAAAAAAAATGGCCCCTTTTCACATGAGAGATCTCCTCTCTGTATGTGTGTGTGTGTGTGTGTGTGTGTGTGTGTGTATATGTAAATTTGCAGAGCCAGATCTGCTAATGAACAACATATAAAAGTGTTTGTGTTTTATCTTATTGCTTTTTTTTTTTTTTTTTAAACTGCTGCCTGCTCTCTTGGAGGCAGGAGGGAGATGGATTCTCCTTTTACCTTCCCCACCATTAACTGATTTCCCAGTGCCGGAACGTGCTCTCACAGCTCTGGCCCAGGGGACAGTTCACTGTTACGCAGCATATAGGAGGTGACAAAGCCCCCCTGAACTGTCACAGCCCCATGGCCAACTTGTAAGGGGTCACAATGAGGAACTGGAGGCCAAGAAAGACTCTGGACTCCA
>VZRM01003496.1:98831-150786 GCA_013397955.1 Grantiella picta
AAAAAAAAAAAAAGACTAATTAGTACAGCAGGAAATTTCTTAACTGTGAAAGTAAGTCTTGAGTGTTAGGACACCTGTCCTAAAAAAGTTTGATTTATAGGTCACTAGTTGAAGGTGACAGAAAATTTCTGTTACATATGGTTACTCTGCAAACCAGCTCAGAGCAGAATCAATGTGGGACACACAAACTTGGATTAAAAGAAAAAAAAAAAACTGAACTGCCAAGGGCTCCATATCCACATTATGGAAAAACCCCACAAACCCAGTAACAACTTTCTCCTTGTTTGCTGTTCAGCTTAGCTCAGCCCTGGGCTGCCAGCTGCGTTGTAATTGGGTGCAAATTCTGACTTGTTAAAAAATGGGCTTTAAATCTTCTTGACAGGCAAGGGTGGGCTTCTCTTGACAAAAAGTCGCGTAACAGCCACCAACCCTGTCAGAGCTCAGGCACAGCGGGGGTGCTCCGGGCGGCATGGGGGCTGTGCCAGCCTGGGGGGCTGCTGGAGGTAGAGCTGCCATGGCCAAGGGTCTGGCAACGTTGCTCCCCCCGAGCTGTGACTGACCAGGAGCCGCCTGCCCGTACAGCTGTGTCCCAAGCCAGCGATAGCTGTACTCATCCGACCAGTTAAAGTGCATTGCTGCAGAAAAGGGTCTGCTTTTTTTTTTTACTTTTTAATTTTTTTTTTTTAAAGAAGAAGCTATTTAAAGTGCTGTTCTAGTTTGGAAAGAGACTCTGTTTAGAAAAAAAAATGGCACCTTTTCACATGAGAGATCTGCTCTCTGTATGTGTGTGTGTGTGTGTGTGTGTGTGTGTGTGTATGTGTAAATTTGCAGAGCCAGATCTGCTAATGAACAACATATAAAAGTGTTTGTGTTTTATCTTATTGCTTTTTTTTTTTTTTTTTAAACTGCTGCCTGCTCTCTTGGAGGCAGGAGGGAGATGGATTCTCCTTTTACCTTCCCCACCATTAACTGATTTCCCAGTGCCGGAACGTGCTCTCACAGCTCTGGCCCAGGGGACAGTTCACTGTTACGCAGCATATAGGAGGTGACAAAGCCCCCCTGAACTGTCACAGCCCCATGGCCAACTTGTAAGGGGTCACAATGAGGAACTGGAGGCCAAGAAAGACTCTGGACTCCAAGGGGCTCCCGTTGCTCCTGCCAGATGCCATTTTCATAGAGTCACTTTACAGAGCAGACCTGCATTTCTGAAACACAGAGGTAAGGAAAACAAATCTCTTTAAAGTGAAATCTTTGCTGCTAGAGTGTGTAGTGTGGTAACCTCAGCACTCCAAGAGAGAGAGGTAGTTACTGTCCTGTGAATATGATGCTGCTTAATGCAACTCCATTTCTGGAGTGATTGCTCAAAAAAAAAAAAAAAAATCCTGTGCTCTTCATTAAGTTATCCCAGTTAAATCTTTCTGCTGAAGACATACTTGACTATTCCCTCTAAGAGGTTTTTATGTCTTAGAAATTGATTGTCAGTTAAGTTTGTTACAAGATGAAATTTTATTAGCAAATCGCTATACAAAGTGACTTCCCTTGTTAACTCTTAAAATTCTCTCCCACTACTCAACTACCCGTGCTGTTTGGGGGTCACATCCTGCCTGCTCCTGCAGTAGGACAGCATTTCCCACTCTGAGCAGTTTCAATGGAAAAAGCCAAAGTTTTAAAAAGAGCTACTGATACCATATTCACAGTGTCATACAGGAAAGGTGGGGTGACACCAGGGAAATGAGGGGAGCTCTGGGGACAATGGGGCCACGGCTTGTGGGAGCTCCAGCTACTGTTTAACACACTAGAGGCTTGGGAAAACTACATTCATTCCCTTCCCTTTTTAGACTAAAGCAGTGCTTTGAATACCTTGCTTCCATTTCCATGAATTAACATCTGATCCAGTCTTCTCATTCTTCCCTAATCCTCCCTGCAAGTGTGGGGCACAAGGTGAGGAATATGTTACAGCAAGAACATACAGGTGCATGTTATTCTCTTCCTAATTTGTCTTCTAAAAGACCTTATTCAGAAAAGTCTGTTTTGCCACCCAGGATTGCTCTTGCCTGTCCTAAATGTCAGCTAACATACACTAACACAAAAGAACCGTGCCCTATTTGAACCACCACACTCCTCTCTTCCTTCCCAATATTCCTCACAGGCACTTGCCCTGTGACAACACAGCCCTGGAAGCTGTCTGGTGTCAGCTTTCTGCTCAGGCTAGCACCGTAGGGAAGGGCCCAAGGAATTAGTCTTAAGTAAAAGGTATGATAAAATTCTACTCTCAATCCCACCTGGGGTGCTTCCTCCAACAGCACAACCCTGGTTTAGGAGACCTTCTAACCTGTGAGAAAAGTGCCTGCATGCCACCTATACCCTCCTTCCCTGCATCTCTGTCAGAGAGCCAGGCTGCCCTGTAAACAGCCTCTGCAAACAAACATCAACTGAAAGAACCCCCTGGGCCGGGGACAGCCACAGTGGGGCTGGAGCTTCATGCCCCTTCCCCAGATTCAATCTGTCAGAAGGAGAATAGCACTGCCCACCTCCTGTTAGTGTCACCTACAGCTGCCACTCTCCTCCCCCGGGCCTCTTGTAGCCAAGAGTTGTCTTCAGTTCCCAATGCACAGGAAAGGAAGGATTCAAGAAAAGCTTAACAGTAATCTAGAGAGTTTCCTTAGACATGTAAACTCTCAGAATATACTACTGGGGGCACAAAACCCCCCATCAAACCAATGCCCGAGACTTGTAGAGGAATGAATGGACCCCAGGGAAACCTCAAGAAAGATCTTTTGAAACTTGACCAAATGGGTAACCAATTAATTGGCATCATCAAGTTAAAATTTGTTTCTCTCAGACTAGTTTTGTGACTCCTCCCCCTGCCCCAGACTCAGCAATTTCTACTGGAATTCTAGTGGAAAGCGTCCCTGCCCATGGCAGGGGGGATGGAATCAGATGAGCTTTGAGATCTCTTCCAACCCAAACCATTCTATGATTCTGTGATTTGAGTAACTAATTTCAATTGTGTTTTATCCTTTTATACTGCCACTTTCTGTATTTTATGACCAGCAGTAAATTAATCAATCCAACTTCATTTTTCATTTCTCATTAATTTCACCGTTTCATAGCCAATGGTATTGGGTCTGACTGCAAAGGTAATGGGAATGTTTAAATAAATAAGCCTCACTGCACTATAAAAATAATGCAGCCATTTCACCATAGATCTGAGGGGAAGGGTGTTAGGTACATTAATAAAAACTAAGCTGAAGGCTTAACATAGCTGACAGTCTGCAAAAAAAATAATGCACTGATTTTCTTAAGTACTGCCTTAGGTAACTGCAGTGAAATAATAGATCAGAATATGTCAGATTAAACAAGGAACTTACACAGCAGTATTTAAAAATACCTGAATATGTTTCAAAAGCTTAACTGGTATGAACTAGGAAGCCAAATAAAGCTGCCCGTTTTACATAATACTAAAAAAAAGTAAATGCAGTTTGGTGCAGTCTAATGGAAACAGGAACTCAGAAGCTGCACTCTCCCAGGATGGCAATTTCCAGATTCTCTGGACAACCTGATCCAGAGAATCCAGTGCTGTTTGGCTGTACTCATGGTGAGATAATATCATACCTAATCTGATCTTCCCTTGCATAAACTGCTGCCTACTGCTGCTCCTCCTTCCACTGTGTGCCTCCAGGAAGGGTCTTGCTCCATCTTCTCTGCACCCTCCCCTGAGCTGTGGAGTTTAAACAGGAGAAATTATACAGGTAAAGGAGAAAGCACTGAAATGAAAATTAACTTCAGTCTTCAAAACTTGCAAGAAAACTTAACACTCAGAAAATGGCACTTCGATCTCTGGTACCACCCATTCCACCTTTCACTTTCCCCCCTTCAGCTCCTTCCAACAGTTTCTGAAATGCTCACAGCTCACAGCATTTCAATGCCGTACAGGGGACTGATCCTTTTCCTTCTTTACTATTCACAGCTCCAGCATGAAAAACACTGGTGCCGCTCAGCTCTCATGTGCAAGGATAGGCATCTTTGGAGACCTGTCTAACAAGGCAGCAGCATTTCCTGCATCCTGCTGCCCCCATGCAGGTTCCAAACCCAGCATTTCCCTGCCCATAGCATCCATGGCATGCCAGACACACGCACTCCTCCTCCCAGTGCTGCTTTGCTGCTGTTCCACCTTTCCACCCAACCCCCTTAGTGGTTCCAGTGCCACCAGCCCCAGCCAGGGCTGAACATAGATGAACTCCCTTCTTATTTCAACTGTCTTCCTCCTCTCTAGAGGAAGCACAGCTGCTGCCAAGCCTGCGGGACATGTTAGAGGTGAATTTGTTCTTAGCACTTGCTAATTCCTTGGAAAGGTAATTACTCCCTGGCACAGAAAAATCAGCAAGATCTTTGAATCCGTTATTTCTTCCCATTGGTGACACTAGAACGTGAATCTTCACAGAAGTTACTAAAAACCCCGACGCACTTCTAGACGTCAGTAAATAGCAACAGCTAATTTCCTAAAACTTTAAATTAGACACTAAATACATCAGTGTCTGGTTTTGTGGCTTCCTCCCCAGCTCCCAGCTGTACCAGATCACAGGCTGATTTGCTGTCTTCTCCCCTTTTATTTCTAGCTTTGCCAGAACGCCTTGTTTTCCTGCAAAACTGTTAAGGACCACGAAAAGCTTCTTCACAAAGCCCCACTATCCAACTTTACCCAGCAAGTTTCAAATCCTTTCAAGGCTGCAACTCCCCAGCAGCACAAGTTCTGAAGTCTTATTAGTATCCATGTTTTTGTCACCACAGACCTTTCAGAATTCCCACCTTAAAAAGGTTGTTCCTATTTCCCAGACACATCATTTCACAAGATGTAATACTTTGGTTTACAAGTGGATTAAAATATAAATTAAATAAGAATAATGCTAAATGAGTTTATATTTAAACACTTTATATTTGTTTTCATATATGTATATACAGGTATGGGTGTGTGCACTCCCTAATGACAACTAGAGGAAGCAAAAGTCATTCTCCAAAAGCTTCTACTCTTCCAACTAGCATGGTCAACTTATCCATTGCAACAATTCCCTGTGCATAAAAGCTAATGAAGCACTGGAAGGTGGTGCTGGTGACCAGCCGGATCACGCAGACATTCAGGAGCAGAAAGATAATAAATTATAAGAAGCAGTAGTAACTTGTTCACAGTTGGGATGAGGATAATGTTATGGGAAACCTGAATTGTCTATAGTTCTAGGAATAAAAAGCCAAAGGTAACTGAAGGTTACAGATGCACTGCAGTTAATCCTAAAAGCAAGGCTCAGATCTGACACAAAGAAATGGCAGAAACCATGTGGAATTTCTCCCAGCAGCTTAAACTCTGGTACCATCAGATTCAGCAGGAAGCTTTCCAATACCTCCATCAAAACCAGAATTCGTACTGGGGCTGCTCTGATCGCTGCCTCCATCTCTGTAATGGATGTTTTCCCAAGTAGGAAGATTTCTTGAAGCTAACTTGATCCTACATCCAAAAGAAAATGCTCCCAGTCCTTTCTTGATTCTATCAGCCCAGACATTGCATTCAATCTCTCCTAATTCCCAGCCTCTGGGTTTTCTTACATTTGCCAAGCCAAAGCCTTTCAGCAGATGGAAATATTTTAGAGATGGTAGGACTCTTCAGATAATTTTATAACCCCTTGAGTGGGCTCCAGGTTAGGAATAACCTAAATTTCTAACAAGACTAACTGCAGCAAAACTTTGGTCTGCTGCATTTTATTTATAACCAAACCACAGCAACAAAAAGCCCCCACAGCAAGTCTACTCCAAATCTACTCTGTTCCAAAATGTTCTGGTAGACTTTAGTTTCAAGAAGCAGCCAGTGTTGTTTGCATAGTTCTAACTTCTATTTGGTTACAAATATATATATATATATATATATATATGTACATACATGTGTATGTGTGTATTTTTTGTGAAAATATCCTTTGAAGGACAATGATTAAAATATGGATTCTGAGTTCCTCTTTAGGCCATTTCACTGCAGATGTGAAAACTCTGTGCATGGCTCTCACCTTGTGACAGGAGTGATGCTCCCCACATTATTTTGCTATGCCAGTGGATCCCCGACTTTCCAGCTGCACTCCTGGCCTCAGGCTCAGCTCCCAGGGAAAACTCAGAGCCCAAACCATGGCACCTCCTCGAGTTACAGCTTCTTGACTTATAGAATGGTATGAGTTGGAAGGGACCTTTAGAGGTCTTCTAGACCAACCCTCCTGCCATGAGCAGGGACTTTTCCCATCCCCAAAATATTTCCAGCAGATCAAGAACAGCATTTGGTGTCACCAATCTGCAGAAACACTTGGATGCTGGCACGGCTAAATTGGCAGGCATGTCACAGATCAAAGAGGAGAATTTGGTAAAGTTTAAATAATTTCAAGTGCTATTTTTTGTTGGTTTTCAAGATGCACAATCCTGCCTACCTCTCAAGCCACCTTCCACCTAAATCAATGGCACCTTTGCAGCTGTCTTCCTATATATACATTGGATTCTGCAGGAGAGATGAAGTCAGCAGCAAATAAAAGCTACAACTCTGATCCTGCAAAGGCCTCCTTCGGGCTGAATCACCCAAAAGCACCAAGGACTCTGCTCCAAAACCAGACTGCTTGGAATCACTTCCTGAAATGGGCATCTCCTTGTTAAGTGACATTCCTACTGTAGAGATGTGGGACAGAAACACAGCTACAGGGCTGTCACAGAACGAGAGCAGGACAGGCAGGGAGAGCTGTCCTGTCCATTTCTTTGAACCTTGAGCTCACAGAGCGCTGAAATCCTGTCTGCTTGCCCTCTGTGCTGAGCCAGCCCCGCAATGCTTTTAAACAGGGCTACAGCTTGTTCCCACTGCTATTCCAGATCTGGATAGCTGTCAGATGGGAATGGGGCCAGTCACCTTCGACCTTGCTGAGTTTAAAACAGCAGCAGACACACAATATGCTTTCTGTTCTTCCTGCCTTTCAGGCACCCAAACTAAAGTTATATTATACAGATCACAGCTTTAGAATATTGTAGAGAAGATGCAGGAAAGTCCAAGGACTGAACATGATAGTGGATGATGCTAGGAGAACAAAGAGGGATTGCTCATCTGCACTGGCTGCTCTGGCTCTCACCAGGCTATCCCTGGATCTTACTAAGTAGCTCTAAGCATGTTCTCAGCCTCCTGTTACAAATTATAACATTCCATAAAGCCTCGCACTCATCCCTCTCTAGCTGCTGGAAATACACAGCACAATTTGTTTTCACATTCTCCCACCGCATTTTGGCCTTCTCCTTTTTCCAGCTTCACATCAGTCATCCTCCTGAGGTTTAACTTTTCTCCAAAGCAGCAACACAGTAATAACACAATTCTTGTTATTTTCACAGCTATTCACAGGGAACCTGTCAGCAGCAGGGAACAGCCTGGAAAGGCAACCATCACATCACTTGGCTGAGACTTGGCACCAGGGCTTGCTGCAGGCTTAAGGAGATAACCACAACTCTTCACATTTGCGAGGTGAGTTCTTTGATAGCAAAGAACTAAGAAATGTGTTCACCTCCAAGAATGCAAACTGAACCCAGAGTGTGTTCTTCCTATTGCCTGAGGCAAGTAAACAAATGGGTTAGTAAGCCCTAACTCTAAAGCAGACAGAAATTTACATACCGAGGTATTAAAACACGAGAGTTCTCTTCACATCCTCCTTAAATCACAGTTGAAATCACAGTTTTGGCAGAAAAAGATGCAGCTAGACGTGGGAATGCAAAGCTGTGCCTCAACTCATTACAGAAGCATTCGCACTTGGAAAGTTGGCATCTGATTCTCCACAGCTTTGGTGCAACTGTAAAGAGCCACACCAACGCTGAGGGAACAGAACACAGTATCATTCTGTTAGGGAAAGCACCTCTAAGTGGCTACACCACTGCCAGAAAATTCACATGAGGTTTTTCCATGCTATATATGACCTCCAACCCCTTTTTTCTCGAACCTTGGTCTCTCTTACACTGAGAAGTCAACCATCGAAGGAAATGTTTAATAACAATTCCTTCAGAACTGGTTCCACCGTCTAGTGCGGATGGGCCTGAACTACTTTCAGCACTGTTCAAGAAATATTAGACATCATGATTTCCATACATACATACATGTACGCATCCATTAAATGCACAGAAATAATATCAAAATGATTCCCACTACCATACCTTATATTGACTCTAGCTACAAACTATAAACTTCACCTCAGCGAGGCCCGGGCAAGAATATTGGCTCTTTTGCATGCAATTAGAAATGATAATTTATACAGTGGCAACCTCTGCACAACAAAAACCCCAAAAACAAAAAACAAAAGCAAACATAAAGGAGGAAAAAATAAAAAAACTTTCACAAGCTTTGTTTTCAGCCTAGTAAGGTATGAAGGACCAATTTCACGGTTTTCACCAGGCCACTTAAAAGTAGTGAATCAGCAAACAGGATGCGCTGTTGGCATCCCGGACTTTTCGGATGCTCCTCCGTTCACAGTATCGATACAGTAAAACAAAAACCTGCTCAAGAAACTCACAGCTATATCATGGGAACAAAGGCATTCACCATTTTATGTCAGCCCTTCTTCATTACAGTTGCCATCTGTCTCAGAAAAATGTTGTTTGTGTAGCAGTTACTGCACCTTCACCCTTCTCTTCACAGCAAGCTTAGCAGGGAAACTTTCCCACTATATTTTTATATAATATATGTATATAAATAATTTTATGTTTTTATAGTTTGGTAGTATTCTTTTAAAACTTCTATTTTAAAACACTTAAAAATCTTTTAAGCATCTAAAAGTAACTTTTGATGCTCTCTAGTGTGAACAGGATAGGACTTCAAAGTTTTAAACTTTTTCTTTTTTGGTAACTTCAAAAGCTATGACTAAAGCAGCACATCTTCACTCCTCCCCACACCTTGATTGCAACAAAACCTACCTTGACCACCCTCCCACCTCATCCTCTGCCACTGCTCTCTGGCAACCTCACTGTTTTGGTACCATCCTGTCTGATCTTCACCAGGAAACCTGAAGGAGCTGGTTGTTTGGGTGGCCAAATCACTCCCTGTGTGGTGATGCACTTGACAGGAGAGTAGGAAGAAGGGACAGAAGGAAAACAGAGGTGAAATACCAGTTTTCCTGTTTGAAATGGTCAATGAAATGGTACTTTGCAGGTGCCCAGCTCAGAACACCTGCAAAGGTTCCTCTCATAGGAGCAAATCCCTGTAACACATTATCCTGGCACTGAGCCCTTCCCCACACACAAAAACACATTAGAACCACATCTCTTTTTGAGAGATGGGAGGAACAGTGAGACCCCTCACACAGGAAAAAATCTATACAGCAAGGCAAGAATACATCACCCTTCTCAAAATTATTCCCTCCAAAGGGGCAGGAAAATTATTTGAGTCCCAATTTGCAGATGGGGGAAAGCAAGGGCTGGAGACATTTTCATGTGCCCGAAACTGTGCAGTCAGACTGCAGGTCAAGCTCTATTGTCAGTTGGTCAGTCTCCTGCCTGTTAAACCCCCACTCTACCCACTCATCCAGCTTTCTTGCTGAAGCAAGAGGAAGTGGATTTCTTCTCCAAGGTCTCCTTGTTCCTCCCATCATGTTAAGGTTCAGAACTTCACCATTCCTTATCATACACATTGTACATCCTCAAGAGAAATCCTTCACCAAACCTCATACATGCAACCTGTCGTTCATTCCCCCCTCCATCATGAACAACTTGGCATCAGAACCAGAGAAAACTCTTAAAATATTGCATATTTTTTTTAAAAAGGTGTCAGGATTTTTGCACTTATCTATCTGTCCCATGCTTTTCTGGTTATGAACCACATAAGCCCGTGCAAACACCTACAATATACACGCAGGCATGTCTCTCCAGGTTTGCTAAACTTGCTCTAACATCAGAGCTACTCAGAATACAAAAATCTAAAGCCCATGCAAGGGGACAGAGCTGTGATTGCTCTAGGAACCATTCACTTTTAAGTCTCCTGAACTGTTATAAGGAAATAGAGTAGGGTTTTCTTTTCTTTTTACATTTCATTGATAAAAAAGTTATCAAACTAGTTTGTAGAAACAGGTTTAAAAGCAACCACCCACGATTGCTCAGCTGTGGTGACAGCATTTCAGTATTTCCATATCCCATACTGCTGTTCTAAAAGATCAAGTGTGCGTCGAGGGGGAAGCAGGGGTGAAGGAGGACTTTGGTAGCCAGCCTCTAACTCCACAATCCAGCCAGTCCAGAAAAACTCTTTCTAACCCTTGGCAACACCCGAAGCATGGCAGCGCTCTGGCCAGGATGTCAGAGTGCTCCAAGCTCTCCAGACCAGCACCAGCAGAGGATAACCTCCTCTGAAAGACCCCTCCAGCCCTTCTCCCAATGCATCAGAGTCTCATGCAAACCTCACAGCTGCTAAATTCCACTCTCAGTAGCTGAAGTGCTTCCTTCACATTTTGCTGACCTCTGGAATACCGCTTTGTGGCTGTGCCCACTTTAACAAGGGGCACCAGGGCCACATGCCTGGAACGGACAAGCCCAAAGCCCTAAAATAACAGTTTAAATAAAAACGTATAGAGACACACCAAAAATAAGACAGGGATAAATGTGCTTGGGCAAGGCAGGTTCCACCAGGACAGTCTTTTTGTTTTCTTTACTGTGGCAACTACTTGGGGAAGGGAGAAAGGCAATGGCCCCTTGCCCCTGCTCTCCCCTCGAGTGGGAGCAGTAGATATGGCTCTGTGGCTGAACCCGGCACTGCCAGCGGGACGCCCTGCTGGGCCACAGCGCTGTCCAAAAATACAAATGACTGCTCGTCCCAGATCATTATGGAACAGTAAAAAAATTTAAAATCCTGTCAGATCCCTGAATAAGAAGTTGATTGACACAGTTGCTCTGTTTTTCTCCAAGAGGAGGAGGAATAAGGGAGAAAAACATTTAACACTCTATGGGTGTGTGTGTGGGTGTGTGAGAAAAAGAGAGAGAAAGAGAAAGAGAAAGATTTTTCTATTTTGGCAATATCTTGGGAGCTTCTTTCTGTTCAGTGGTGGCATTGCACTAATTATAGTACCAGCCTGCTAGGTTGGTGCTAACTCTTTAGAGCCAGGAACGGGAAGACAGTCCTTTCTCTCGGGATTCCACAGCCGCATTTCAATCAGGCCCAGTTGTGGACACAGATCCCTGTGCTGTCTCCCCCACAGCTACAGCCTCCTCCTGTGGAGGGGATTCCTCCTCTGCCTGCCCCCGGGACGTGACAGTGGTCTCGGGGGAGATGCTGTGGGGCCCCTCCAGGGGCAAACAGCCGGGGTGGTTCTTGCGAAAGTGCTGGTTGAGGATGGCCTGGAAAGGGAAGCTTTTGCCACACACGTGGCAGTGGAAGGGCTTGTTGCCTGTGTGCTTGCGGATGTGATATTCCAGCTGATCCTTGCGGGTGTACTTCTTCCCACACATGCGGCAGACAAAAGGTGTGATGCCCATGTGAAGTCGCATGTGCCGGTCCAGGCTGCCCTTCTGGTTGAAGGATTTGGCGCAGTAAATACATGTGAGCCGCGGGTTGTACCGGAACCAACGCTCTGAAACCTCTTGCTCCCGCAGATATTCCACGTAACCGCTCACTCCAAGCATGGCTGATTCCTCCCCCTGCCAAGGAAACAGCATAGATTTAAATAACAAGCAGCCTAAAACAATTTGCAGAGAAGATCAGGCCCAGGTCCAGCCAGTAAAGCATGTGCCAAACCTCGAAATCAGCAGCACTAATGTCTGCAACCTCAAGCACACATTTAAGTGCTTAACTGGGGCCTTGGGGCTGAAGACAAATGAGCAGTCAATTAGAAACCATCGCTGCAGAGGTCCCTTCTGCCAAGTCATTCCCTGGATCTGGGGAAGAAGACAGTCCTTGGAAGAAGACACCTCAGAATGGTGCTTGGCCACCAATGCAGTTGTGGACCATGTGTCAATACTTGTTACTTTCTTAAAAATTTGTGCCACTTTTATTAAACAACTTGAGTGTATCCCCTTCTGTTTTCCTTACTAAAAATTGAAAAAAAGAAGGTGATTGATGAGCTTGCAGTAAAACAAAGGAGGAGCAAACCACAAATTGTCTCTGAAAGTCTTCAGATGTCATTTTACACAGGTATTTATTCAGGTGTCATTTTATTCAGGTTTCATTTTATAATGAACATTTGCCTGCTTGGCTGTATAACCCAACCCAGCCCTGTGGATGTGCCTGACCTGGCTCGCACAGCAAGGACTCCTCTGTATTTTCTGAAGCCACACAGACAAACAGTCAACGGTAGCCTGAACCACAAGCCTGGTCTCAGCACAGACACTTCTGGCCATCATATTCAGACTGAGCAGAAACAGACCAACTCCAGAATACTTTTGTGCTCAGGATGCACTGTTTACTCTCCCAATGCTGCTTCCCAACAGAGCCAAATGTGGAGAAGCAACCAGTGTAACAGCAGGAGAGCATCTCCTCCGCCAGCCAGGGCTCTGCAGGTATTAGCAGCAGTATACCTGTGCTAGGTGCTGCTGAATCCAGCTGTACAGGCATAGGGAAGCTGTTCAGGACTAAAGGAGATACACAAAGCTCTGGTTCTTCCTTTCCACTCTACCACTGCCATTGGGCAGAGATCATGGGCAGGCTATTTTAGTATGGATATGGCAATGCCACGAGAGTGGAAGGTGATGATACTTCCCCATGGTGTGTAAAGTCTAAGGTTTCATGTTTGAGGTCATCTTGCAATGGAGAAGTAAGAGCAGCTTTTCTGTAGGAAGAGCTAAAATTTCTTAGTATGTCACATTTCCCCTAGAGAGTTGGTTTGACCTGAAATTTTCTCAGTGTCTTCTGAGGACACAAAACAAAGCTTTGAGAAACAGGAACAAAAAGGTATCTGTTGTTTTACGGAAGTGTCTAACAAAGCCAGCAGACAGCAATCACAATTTCTTACCCTTTGCTTCCAGGTCTTACTCAAAGGCAAAGCAGCCTAGTATCCCCTCATCTGCCTCCAGCCAAGCCAACTCCTTCGCTTATGCACTGACACATTCCCTACTTGCCACGCTCACTAGAGTCCTTCTGCACTGTTGGCTGACACACTTGCACTACAGTGGCACTGTGACACTGACGATATGCAACAAAATTAGACCAAAATGATAAGGCACAGGTATTGCTGCTGTGTCCCACTTTGCTGCATTCTACAGCCCACTGCCCACCCATTTGTGTATCTCTCCCTCCTACCCCAAAAATTCTGTGCCTAGAAAGCTGAGAATTCAGAGCTCCTTTATGTTGCAAATTCTGCTGTGCAACACAGTCACTTGGAGACGAGACAGAGACCTCTGTACAAATCCACAGCTTTTTTACACTCTACCCCTAAGGGCAGATAAACCTCTAAGGTTTATTGGTGTAGTGCCTGGAGAGCTTTTGGGAATGGCTTTGGTACCAGCACAGAAAGGTTCAGCTGTTGTCACCCGTCTTCCACAGAAGCCAAGCCACACCTCCTCCCTCAGCTCATGCATTTGCTGCCAGTGTTTGAGGGCAGATCCAGTTCTGCAGGCAAATGGGGTTTCTCCTCAGGACTTAGTGGCTTGCCCAGAATGAGGGTGGATATTTATGCCCTCAAACAACAAGAGGAACTCCTTGTGTTTTCCACATACCTGGCCAAAATCCCAAACAGCCAGAATCAGTTTTAAATCGTACATGGCCAGCACATGTTCTCCTGTGAGCAAGTAAGCCCTTTGCCAAAGCAAAAGGTCCTTGTATCACACACATTATTGCTTGAAAAAATATAAACTATGACACATTTCATCCATTAAAACACAGTCCCCTTCACCTTCAAGCCAACATTTACTCACAAACTTCTTTATCTGCCTACCTGGGAACTGGGCTGCTTGGGCTCATCCATCCGCCCGGGAGACTCACTTTTTGATCTGTACCGCTCAGTCACAGCAACCATGCTGCCAGAAGGACTAAATCTGTGAGGTGGGGGAAGAGTGTAAATGGAATTTTTAATGGGCATCAAGTCACTATGGTGTTTAGAACAACGGGTGAGCAATAGAGGCACCTGTATAGCATCTCTTCATCCTTACCGGCTAACACACAGGAGGTAGAACAGTGCAAGTATAAAAGAAAAACCAAATCATACCAGTCTGTGGTTTCAGTCTAAACATCTGGAAAATAAAACTAAGTCATATGACTTCCAGTTAAGTAACAGAGATTGGCTGCTATCATGAATAAACCAATATGGGCCTGATGACTCAAGAACTGTACAGGAGGACAGAAACCACTTCTCTGAGGACACCTCTCCTCCAGCACCCACACCCTCCTCCTCCATTCCCAGTGAGAAACACAAGGGATGTGATGGACTGCAGGTGGGAAACAGTGCATATAGACTGCAGAGCAAAAGAGATGCTGGAGACTAGCTGATCCAAGGAACAGAGCTGAGGAAGTAGGAAAGCATCGCTCTCCCAAGGGCCAGCTCAAGATTGTTCCCACTGATTGATTTATTAAGTGACAAGGGACAGAATATCCACTGCTTCCAGGTAGCTGTTTCCCCATGGGATTGAGTGAGAAGGGAGGCAGATGTGAGGAGAAGCACCAGAACTACAAACCCCCAAATACAACAGACCTGCCCTTTATCAAATCTGTATTCTGGCCTGAGCCTACAGAAAGAAAGCAAATGCTAGAGCAGAGGGGAAGCAGATGGATGGAGAATCGAAATATCACTCATTTTCAACAAAGGTTTTCTCCTCTCTCATAAATCAAAACAACAGTGGGGACCACTGGGCTCCCCACTTCAACTGCCTCAGAAGATGCAAACCCAGGGCCCACTGCTGTCATGGACCACTGAGAATACCTTGACCTACACCTGGTGCCTGGCTTGTTTCTCAGCCAGAATCATCTCCAGATATTTGGGTCAGAAGGCACCAGTGCAATGACACTTCATGTAACACATATATATATGACCTCGTTAATTTGAATGCTGAACCTGTGATCTACTGAGGTTGAACTGAACATTTTCTTTAAATAAAAATCCCACCTCAGCTGAAATACTGGGAGGTAGAGATCCCAGCTTCTAAGAGTTAATAAATAATTTCCAAGGCTAGCCTGCACCTGGAGGTCCTGGTCCAATAACTATCCAGCCAAAATACTATTACCCAAACTGGACACGCTTCCAAACACCAGGTAAAAAAACCTCCTTTGGCTTTTACATTTAAGATGGCCACAGAAAACAGAATGAGCAAATGTTCCAAAGCAACTGATCCAGCCAAGTCAGAATCTTGCATAATGTCCTCTTACAGCCAAGGTGAGTAATTAAGTTAAAGAAAACCCACCTGTCGATCTCACTGCTGGTTGGCCTGACCACTTTGGCTCCAGAGGAGCCTAAGGCAAAAGCCTCCTGGCCCAGTGATCCGTGGCCCGTCGTGTCGATCACCATGGCCGTGACTTCCTCAGCGCTGCTCCCATCTTCTCCCGAGGGCTGGTGCTCTGCCCCCAACCACTCCTCCAGGTTCTCTGTCTTAATGCGCACTCCTCCCAGCACCCGCATGTCCTCGTCGTTCCGTGTCCCGCGCTCTCCCATTCCCGTCTCAACATACCACTGTCCCGCTCTGTTAATCCGCAGGATGGGCTCCCTGCCTTCCACATCTGAACTCTGCTCGATTATCTGGGGACTGGTGGACTCCTCCGGCGGGCTGAGCTCCCGAATGTCCAGCACTGTGCTAACCTGGCCCAGGCGATTCCCCTTGGTTGTGTTGTGACGTGGGCTCAGGGAACGGTTTAGATTTGGCGTCACCCGGTGAGACTCAGGTGGTCTCTCCTGATGCTTTGTCCTGGTCTGGCTCAATTCTGCTTCCACCTCTGCCACGTTAATTTTGAAATGAATCCCCTCGAGGATCTGTGTGCATTTGTCTATGATGTGCTGCATCTGCAAGAAACTGGCGGCTGTCAGGTAACTGATGATGTCAGCCAGCTGCAGACATATCCTGCCAGTGTAGCAGAAGGAGAGGAGCTGCTCGAAAACAGAAGGGTTCTTGATGACTGAGATGGACACGGTGCTCATCTCATTCAGGGACATGTGGTCACGGAAGTAGGGCGAGCTGGCAGCCAGCACCACCTTGTGTGCACGGAAAGCCTGGCCCTGCACATTGACCACGATGTCACACAGCCGACCCTGCATGCGCAGCTGGTTCAGGTGGCTCAGGACAGAGTTACTGAAGTCAGGAATCTCCAGTTGAATGTTCCCACTCTTCTCCATGGCTGTCCCAGCTGCAGGTGCACAACTCTGCTGGAAAAGGGGGAAAAGATCCCATCATTACCAGAGCCAATAATTTGAATTTAGAACATTTTTCACCTGCTTCCACACAGTTTGAAACACTGGGGCTTTTAGACACCTTCCTCCCCATTGAATTGCCACACAGCTGGCAGCAGCTTTCTGATCTCTCCATGCCATGCACCCCCTGCACAAGAGTTATGCTAAACCAATTCCCAACAGACCCCCATTCCCTGCGGCTTTAGTGTGCAAAACACTTTGTTCTGCCAGCCCCAATAAAAGCACATATGCATGTAAAAAGAACATTAAAAATGGCATAGGTACTAAAAATAGGCACCTGATTGCATAATGGATTAAAGTACTCACCATTTGTACCTTCTAAGCACTTTGAAAAGGGAAAGTAATAGGGAAAGCTTTGTAAAACAGAAACCGGGAAGGAGACACCAGGACCAAAATCCTCCTGAGACTTTTGAAAAGCTGGCCAGAACACATCTGACCTTAAGGCATCCTAAGTGCCTCGTTAACCTGAGATATCCATCATATCTGGCACTTCTGACACATGCCAGAAACTATATAACAGGAGGGTGAAAAAAAAGCTGCGGCCCAGGAGAGCTCACAGGGCCTCACTCAGGATCACTTTTGTAGGGTACCAAGAGGATTGACTTTGGTCATCACTAATTTCCCATCCTGGCCATACCCCAAGTCAGTAACTCCTGGACTCTTCCAAGTGCAGCGACAATGGGACTGTTCCGCTCAGCCTACAATTCCCAATGGTGCTGCTCCACTCAGACTGTGACCCACATAAATGGTTTACCCAGGCTACACATGGCCCATCCCTTGTTTCCCACCTCAGCTGGGATGTTCCTGGTTGTTCCCACCTCTACCACACAAGAGCTAGGCTCAGGGAGCACCTCATGGCCCAGCTAGTGCAGCTGGGGGACCCTTCACTGCTCAGCCAGGTCTGCCAAGGCTTATCAGGAGACTATGAGAACTCAGAGCAGGGCCAGGGATGGGGGGTAGGGGATGTACCACCACATCATCACATTTCATTTTTTCAAAGTTTGAAAATAAGCCCTGACCATATATGGTAAAAATTTGGAGTGAACCAAAGTTAAACATAAACTCATCCAAAAGGAAAAAAAAAGAAAGTAAATAAGCTTGTTAAAGCCCACCCATGACATGACCAGATTCCAAGCTGAATGGCATTGAAGTATGCATTGAGCAGAGTACTGCAGATGTCAGAACCATTTCAGGCAGGCTGGGAATACCAAGGCTCACAATGCCCACTCCAAGAAATTCCCAAATCAAAGGGATCAGCACACAGAAGAACATGTGTGCCTTTGAAGGACTTTTTATTTGAATTTATGAACATTGCAGCATAGTATGTCCATAGGCCCAAGCAGGCTTTGTGCAAACTTGGCAAACCCAGTTACTAAACCTGAAGCTGCAGGACAGCCTATCAATCTTGTGGACTTGTGCCAAGGGATTACTGAGTGGTAGGATGGTTCCGTGTCCCTGGGAAAGTGAGACTGGAGTACACAAAGCTTCAGAAGGTGCAGCTGAACAGTGCACCTTAAGGCTTCTTCTCTCCTTCCCCTATTACAGAATCCCAGAATGGGACTGGATTGGATTGGATTGGAAAGGACCTTAAAGCCCATCCTCTTCCACCCCCTGCCATGGGCAGGGACACCTTCCACTATCCCAGGTTGCTCCAAGCCCCAGTGTCCAACCTGGCCATGGACAATTCCAGGGATGGGGCAGCCACAGCTTCTCTGGGCACCCTGTGCCAGGACCGTACCACCCTCACAGGTAACTATTTCTTCCCAGTACCCAGCCTAAACCTACTCTCTGTCAGTGGGAAGCCATTCCCCCTTGTCCTGTCACTCCATCCCCTGTTAACAGTCTCTCTCTGTCTTTCCTGTAGGTTTCTCTCAGGCATTGGAAGGCCACAATTAGGTCACCCCGAGGCTTCTCTTCTCCAGGCTGAACAACCCCAATTCTCTCAGCCTTTCCTCATAGCAGAGCTGCTCCATCTCTCTGATCATCTTGGTGCCTCCTGTGGACTTGCTCCAACAGCTCCATGTCCTTCCCTATCTTTAGGAGAAAGCAACAAACCCCACAAAAATCAGGGAACCACAGTGCACAGATCTGTGTCAATACAGCATTGGGAGCAGAACATCAACTGCACAGAACAAGGGGAAATAGAAAACCTGACATCTTACCTGGAGTACTGTGAGTTACATGCAGTGGGGATGAAATGGGGGTGCTACTTTCTTGTTTTCCTTTCTTTCTTCTTTCCTTACTTTCTTGTTTTCCTTTCTTTCTTCTGTAGTAAGAAGGTTTGAAAACTTGTTGCCCCCTTCCCCTTCAGGAGGTAAAAAGAAAGAAAAAATGAAGTGCAGAGGAACTGGGTTCTCCCAAGCACAGGCACAAATGTTAAGCTTTGTCACTCTTGGTTTTTCCCGAGGATCTAGCTCACCATCTTCCCAAAACATTTGTTCCTAAAGCAATAAGCCCCAGAGCACTCTCAAGGAAGGCAAGGGTGAAACACCCATGAGCACCCAGGGAGGCAAGAGGGAGGCAGAGGCTGAGCTTGGCACATAGAGAAAGAAAAGGGGAAAAAAAAAATCATCAGACCTTAACTGCTGAGTGTGGCTGGGTATGGCCATGGTCAGAAGGCAGCTGCTCCCCAGGGTGCCCAACAAATTATCTGTGAGCTCCTGCTTCAAAGGCAGGGAAAATCCATCTGGTCTTTATGACCCACAGAGTTCTGCTCACTTCAGTATCAAGGAACCTGTGTGTTATGATCCACTCAGAGGCTGGCGAGAGGGAATCTGTCTTGTGGTTGAAACTACCCTGTCATAGGCTGATTTCCCTGCATAAGGGATCTCTTGTCTGCTTCTGCACCTCAGCCACAGGGCAATGACATCCTGATTTCTCTCTTTCCTGGGAAGTCCACCACTTCCACCCACCTCTACCTGCAGGCTGAGCTGAGTCTCAGCACAGGGCATACACTGAGACAGTGCTGTTTTTAATGCAATGTGAAGTGTCACCAGCTGAGAC
The DNA here is from genome assembly GCA_013397955.1 of Grantiella picta. NCBI lineage: Eukaryota > Metazoa > Chordata > Aves > Passeriformes > Meliphagidae > Grantiella > Grantiella picta. The sequence goes on from VZRM01003496.1 coordinate 118,190, forward strand.
TTGTACTTTACTTATCTCAGCAAATGCCTTCCAGCCTGTAAGGCAGCTAATGAGAGAGAGAGGAATTTTCAATCCATCAGGTAAAAAGCATAGACAGACCACACAGCAGATGATGTCACCCCAGGAACTGCACTGAAAACTCTCAACATTTGCTTTAGGATTTATCGTGACTGGGCAACTTCACAGAATCACAGAATATCCTGAGCTGGAAGGGACCCACAGGGACCACTGAATCCAACTTCTGGCCCTGCACAGACACCCCAACAATCCCACCCTGTGCCTGAGAGAGTTGTCCAAACGCTCCTGGAGGTCTGGCAGCCTTGGGGCTGTGCCCATTTCCTGGGGAGCCTGGGCAGTGCTTGACCAGCCTCTTGAGGAAGAACCTTTTCCTGATATCCAAACTAAACCTCCCCTGACACAGCTCCAGCCGTTCCCTGGGTCCTGTCCCTGGTCCCAGAAAGAGCTACTCAGAATCCCAGAATGGTTTGGGTTGGGAGGGACCTTGGAGTCCATTCCGCTCTACCCCCTGCCATGGGCAGGTACACCTTCCACTATCCCAGGCTGCTCCAAGCCCCAGTGTCCAGCCTGGCCTTGGACACTTGCAGGGATCCAGGGGCAGCCACAGCTTCTCTGGGCACCCTGTGCCAGGGCCTCCCCACCCTCCCAGGGAACAATTTCTTCCCAATAAACCTACTTGGCTACTTACACATTCCAACAGGATTCCAACAACGAGAAAACCAAATATAACTCTAAACTGAGACGAGCGGCGGTGGCTTCTCGCCCGTCCCCGCCCCGCCCGCAGGACCCGGTTCGCAGAGTTCGGTGTCTCCCCGCCCCGTCGCTCCCGGACCCTCCTCCCGCGGAGCCCGTGGCTCGTTCTGACCCGTGACAGCCGNGCCTCACCTGCTGGGGGTGGGAAGGGCCCGCAGCGCCGGCCCGGAACCGAAACGCGCCAGCGCGGGCCGCGCCCCGGAAGCAAACGCCGTGCGGACCGTGAGCCCGCTCCCCGCCCCTGCCCGCGGGACACACCCTGGTGGGTGAGGCCGCGTCAGCACCACGTGACCTCTTCTATATAAAGGACGAGTGCGAGGTGATCCTCCCTTTTCGAGCTCGGGGGTTGAGAAGTTGGGTTGTTTTCTGCGGCCCCGACGGTGAGTGGGGGGCGATTCCCTGCCCGGGGTGTGGTGGTACCGGTCCGGGGGACGGCGTGGGGGCTCCGCGGGTGCGGGTCGATCGCCCATGGGCGATGGCGAGAGAGGATTGAAGTGGATTGCGCCGCCGGGCCTGGTTCCGCGGCCTAGACCGCTGGGGGCTCTGCCTCATTGGCGGCACTGGGGATGTATGGGGTCGGTTCCGTAGAGCTCCACACGGGTTTGAGAGAGTAACAGTTCAGGGTAATACCTGGTATTGGCTCAGGTGTCAAGTTACGGGGTCTTGCATACTAGCTTGTTGCCCGTAAAAGTACTCTTGGAATATGGCGAGGTCACGTGCCTGCTGTAAATGCAAGCAGTAGGTCTCCGGTTTTTGTATGTTTGGAGTTCATAATTCCGCACTTGCCTTTAAGGAGGTTGTTTTTGCACATAAATCGGAAATGTGCAAAATGCAAAAGTAGCGTTCCGGAAGGGTTAAGGATTGCTTTCACAGCCCAAAGCATTAGGACAGTGCTTTTAGGCACATGCTGTGGCTCTTAGGGACAGTCCAATACAAGTCTTACGAGTTAAACGTCATGGTCTTTGTGGGCCCTAACTCAGCACATAATAAAAAAAATTACTCACCTCACTTCCATATGCTCTGCACATGATGAGAACTATGTTGGTAGGGACATCTGAGAGGGTGATGAATGCCAACATAGCTGAGCTGGGCATGGGATACTTTTGATGGCCCCTCTGGTATGGCTGAGACACCACAGGGGCCTTTCTAAGCAGCCAGAGTTCACATCTGCCCGACTGACCCGGTGATGATACACCAGAATCAAAGCTGTAGAAAACAAAGTAATTTTGTGATCGCTTCTTGCTTATAAATACATAATAGCAATTATTTTTGTGGCTTTATTTCTTTGAAAGGCAGAAGAGAGAGCTTAAGACTCAGCATTTTGGATATTGTTTGGATTTTTCAAAGTAATAATTGTGAATATTGCATCCTTTTTGAAAGAAGAGAAACTAATATGCTTTCTTGTTTTCAGTTAAACATGCGTCAGGTATACTTTTCCTTCTTGTGACTTCAAAACAGGTAAATGTTGCTGCTGAAATACAGAGTTTTGATTAACAAATGTTGGATTCGTGTACACCATACTAGAGTACTTGTGTATCAGGGAGTTACAGGATTAGTTATAATTCTGGAATTGCCTGTAGAGTCTCAGTCAGGCCTCGTTTTTCTGCTGGAAAAAGGTCACCTGTTTATTTGTCCTGGAGAGTGTTTATGAGGCTCATGTTGTTTCTGAACCACTGCTCATCCTGTAACCAGACTGCAAGACTACCCCAGACCCTTTTATTCTTCCATTACTGCTGTTTCTCTGTTTACACCAATAAATAATGTTTTGGGAAAACTGCCTGGAGGATGTTACAGAAAACGTCTAACAGTGGGGATTGATGTTACGTAAATCTCAGAGCCTATGATGGTTTCAGTGTAAGAGTAGTGGACAGAAGTGATTTCTGAAAACTCCATACTGAGGCTTTCTAATGTGCTTGTGATTGCTGGAGAAACTCCCTAATTCTGCAAACATCTCCAAGTGTTTTATCTCTTCCAGATCTACCCCCAAATGTGGAGACTTTAAACTACTTTTTCCCAAGGTAAAAAAAAAATTCTTGAAAATTAAACATAAAATGGTGCTTAATGTTTGTCTAGACAGTATCTTCTATTCTGAAAACATCAAGAAGAAGCTTAATTCCTTGAACAAAGCTTTCCCTCTGGTGCCACAGTGATGACACTTATTTGCTACTCTTGACCAAGAGAGTGATGAGTACTTTTACCACCATAACAGTTTTCTGAGGCACAACAACTCAAAATTCCTATCAGTGCTTTGACTGCTGAATATACTGGTCATAAAGTTTTTTTTCTTCCAGGATTTGAATACTTCTCTTAAAAGACGTGTAGAAGGAGCATCACCTGGTAAGAAATACATACTTTATGTAGGGGTTTCTTCCACAGAGTTGTTCAAATGCTGCAGTAAGAAGGATGGGATGGTTTAAGGATTAATTTCTATTAAGAGAAGAAACATTTTATACTTGCTAGTATTCAAACTTTTTTTTGGGGGGAAAGCTTTTCAAAGCAATCACAAGCACTTACGGCTTGGTACTACGATTCCAAAACAGATACAGTGATGATGGCATAGTTCAGCAGAATACCCTGTGATGATCACTTCTGTCCTTCGCCCCTATCTGATGTATCTGGCTCTTGTCTCTCAGTAGGAGCTGTGGGCTTGGCCACAAAGGCGGAAGGGATCTGATTTTATTTTCTGTTGTTGTAGGCACTGGAAGATGAAGCTATAAGCTGTACAAGGTAAATACTGCATTGCCTGCATCTGTGAAAAGCAATTTCTATCCCTGCTGTCTGGAAAGGCTGCTGTGTGATGACTGCATAGTTCATCAGATGACCCGTGGTGATCACGGTTACTGTCTTTCGCCTCTGTCTGATGCAGCCCTCCTGTAGATTAGGCTATTTCAAACAAATCATGTGGGAAGCTGAAGGTGAAACGCTTTCTATTGCTCCACGAATGTGTTTTAAAAATTTTATCTCAGAACACCAGTAAGTGGTTTAAACATAAAAAAATTAAATAGGATGGATAGAAGGCGTAGGATGTGCTTGTGAAATTAAACACAAAAAACAGCAGAATAAGGTTAATCAGGTGTTAGTGTTCCAGGTTCAAAAAGCGTTTTGTTGCTTTGCAGGCTGCCCTGCACAAAGAAGCCCCATGCCTCTTGTGTGAGAAACTATTTCACCTGATATTGGTGAAGACAAGGCCTTCCTATTTGGAGGTAGTTAATATTTTTTTACATAAATGCTACTTTTGTCTGAGCTGCATTTGAGTTTGGAAGATTGCTTTTGAAGATGTTTGTGAATTTATTTTGGTTTTGGAAAGTGTGAGGCAAAGATAAGTGCTGTGAATTTAGTGTCCAAAATGGTTTTCCTGGTTCGGCACAACTTCAATGGTTACACAGTGCTCATGTCACTGAACTCTGCAGTTCAGAGGTTTGCTTCTTCCTGCAATTTCAGCACACTCTGGAGTTGGGGAGTTAACATCTTGTAGTGTTTAAGAGTGCTGGGAACTGGCTTTACACCCTGCCTTTAGAAGGGGATGGGAGTGTTGCAGCCTACTGTAGATGATGTTGAATCAGGTCTCTGATCCCCATGCGGATAAAACTTGACCAAACTCTGATACAGTATTTTACTGGGACTGTTCGTTTGTTATAACTTCCTGCCAGACCCTAGTAATAGAAAATTTTTCTCTGCAGGCTTCCAAATGGTTCTCTTTGTGAGGTAAGTATTTGTTTTAACTTCCCAAGTATTAACATTTTAAGATAAGCCCAAAAGTTAAGTATTTTAACTGCTTGTCAGCTACAGGAAAAGGGGCAAAGGCTCGGTAGCTGCTGCTTTCATCTCAGCCAAAACAGGAGGGTGTTTTAAAGGGGAACTGTTGGCTGAAGCCCAGTCTGGCTGGTGTGTGTTAAACTCTTCACTGTGACCTCTTGAATTGGCTCTGATGGCACTATTTGAGTGTTTGCCCTCTTGCCCATAGCAGCCTTGCCCCATAGCAGGGCTGTGCAGGGGCTGCCAGTGTGAGCTGCCTGTGTGATGAGATGTGACTGCCTTGACTTCAGTCGTGGAGGTCTGCAATTAGCTCTATCTGACTACAGGCACCTGACTTGAATTTCATCCTCCTGTGCTTGTTTCTGTAGTGTTCTTATGGTTTGCTCTGTTCCAGGTATGCTGGAGCTGGGAAGTGGTACATCTGGTAGTGCTGCCAGCAAAGGTAAGTTGCTAACACGAGTGTGACTGGTCAGAACTGTGTGATACAGGAAATGAGGAAGTTACTAGATCCTGGCCTTAAATTACAGTGCAGCTGCAGCATTAAGCAGGGTTCTTAAAAATTTTACTAACTTTATCCGATAAAAAGCCTATTGATTTGCCAGCAGCCTGCAGAATTCACTCACCTGAGGTGCTGCATATCTCATACTTTATAATTAACTACTTTCTGTAACTAAGAAAAAATAGTGGGTACCATTTTAAATGTATGTCTGCTGTGGACTACTTGAATTCCTAATCATTGAGAAAAGCTCATGCTACCGGGTTGCCACACATTCTGTGCCGAGTAAACACAGTACAATTATTTTCTGTTGAACTTGTTGCTGATTAAATTTAGCGGGCTCTTTCAGGGAGTAGCACTGATCTTGAATGCTCACGTGGTTAATTGTTTGTCTTGGTGGCAAGATCAGAGCTGTTATGGTGATGTGAGTCAGGATATGGTTGGGAGTTAGATCTGAAATGCTGAAGTCAGATCACCCTTTAAGGAGAAACAAGAAATACAACATTAAACTGCTCTAAGCATGTACTGTTTGTGATGAATTCTAAGCAATGGGAATCTCTCTGAAAGAGGCTGAGGAGAGCTCCTGTGCTGAAACAGTACCCGCATTCACACTCTGAAATCACTGCCAAGAAGAGTATGTTAGTACAATTTCACTTTACAGGGTGAAGCTTGTGTCGAATTTGTGAAAAGCAAGATGGGTGTGTCTGAGGTAAGTGTAGAGTAAATAAGGTTTGATAATTTCTGGAATATTGTTATGCTGAATGCTTAGATAGTGATGTCTAAAATTAGTCCTGTAAGAGAACTGATTTGTCTTCCCTTTATTTTATCAGGCTGTTCTGTGGGCAGCATTGTAGCACTTCACTCCAGGATTTAACAAAAAACCTGTGTGCTGTGGCTGTCACTTCTTAGCAGTTTTTACTAATCTTTACATTGGCTCTACTCAAATTTGGCTCAAGTTCTAGATGACTGCTGTACCAACTTGTTTCCAAACAAACTGGTTCTCACTTTAAAAGATGGTTTTTATCTTGGAAACCTATGGGACTTCTCTTTTAGGTATTTAACATCATGAAATACTGTTGGGAAAGACAGTATCACAAAGCGAAGCAGTAGCTTTATACTTTCCCTGATTATTCCAATGTTAGTAATTCTATATTTCCAGTTTAGTTAATATTTGTAAGCTTTGTGTATCCTATTTGTGTTTTGCCAGTTGAACTTGAGTTGCCAGCTGAAAGTCACCTTCTAGGTAAAATAGTTTGGTGGATAGAAATTCATAGATAAATAAACTTTGCATATAATGCTCCTGTCTGTTATTCTGAAAGTACTTCTCTCTTCCTTAGGGAAAGACTGCTGTCTGCAGCCTCTCTGGGTAAGTCCACACAACATAAATTGTATTAAAACTTCTGGGAATATTTGTAGCCACTGATGAAATTGATTCTGCCAAATGAAGAACTGTGATATTACCCTTTCCGTTCCACTTTCCTCTGAGGTTACAAAGCTGTTGGGGAGCTTTTTAGCAGCTGTGCTACTGCATATGCTAACTGTGTTTTCTTGATTTAGGTGAGGAGGCAACTCTGAAACTAATGTATGAAGAACTGAGAAGGTGAGTGTAACTGCTGTAATAATAAAATTTATTTGCTGGAACGAGTGATGATAACCTTAGCTTGAACTCTCTCACTGAACAGAGATGAAATTCTAAGGTCTGAGATGTTCCCAGCAATTGTTTTGTCCTGGTTTGGTGCTTTATAATGGTTCTTATGTCTGTCTTAATAGGTGGAAGATTGCTGATAAATGAGTTACACTTGTATGAGCAGCAATAAAGAAGCTGATGAGTTTTTACCTCACTGGTAGTGTTTGCCTGACACGCATTGAAGCCAGTAAAAATCTGCAAACTTACTGTTTTGACTTTTCTGACCGGAACAACTTACGTAAAACAACTCTAGACTACTACATGAAAACTTTAAATGCTCGGTTTAGAGAAGGGACTAAACAAGATCAAACACTAGTCCTGCAAGTGTCTTGTCACCTTGCTGGTGTGCAGGCTGCAGGTGACGTGACTATTGCCCACATTTGGACAAAGCTAATTTAAAGAGCAGTTCAAGTGTTCTAGGTGAGAGCTAAACTTACTATTTGTATATTTGCTACTAAAATAATAGGCCACCTGGTATTACACTTTCAGGTGCAGATCTCAGAGCAAGTGTACAGCTTGGACTTGGTAACCCTTTTCCAAGGATTCTGGATTTAAACAACACAACATTTGGCCTTTGTGAGGGAAAAAAGTTCAGTGGAGAGGTGGGAGATTTTAATACTAATTTAAGAGAAAGTTACTGTTTAAATCACTAAGGCCTACTAAGATGTTTCTGCTTCCCTACGCTCATTAATGGAAGCTTGCTTCTCTGAAGAATTCATTTCAATTCCTCCCTTGTCTTAGAGCTGATGTCAACAGGAGGAAAGTCAGCTCTGTGAAGCACTCCCTCTCCATAGCACTTCAACTAGTGCTTTAGCACTTCTAGTGAGTAAAGCTGGATATCCAAACTGTTAAGCAGGATTATTGTCAGATTATTATTGTTTCCTAGAACTTTTCAATAAGAGGAGTAAGTTTGTTATATCTCCCTCCCACTGCACCTGGTATGATTTTTGAATTACATTTTGCAGTGCTTTTAGCCAGAATAGTATTTCATCTTAAAAAAAATAAATTAGACATTGTGTCCACGTGCAAATTAAATCTCTTCTGCACTAAAGCAAAAGCCATTAATTAGGTCTGTTTTCATCCAGAGCTGATTAGTAGCCTCTTAATAATTGCCCCATCATGTTACTTTTCAAAATACCACACTTCGTTGTGCCTGTTAAAGAGCTTGAAGGGACTGTCATAGCCTGCAGTATAGAAGAAGTCTTCATGGAATGGTTGGCCTCTGTTTCTTAAAGTTCTGGCCAGGGCTTCAGCTTCCTCAGCATATTTCTCTGGAGAGGCAAATCCACCAAAGGACCTGGTAAAAGTGAAATATGGAGATATTTTGGTTCAAGCCCCTGGCTTTAATTTTTACAGACTAAAACCTCAGACTTGCAAAGCAAGTTTGAGCACTTGTGATGCAGTTTGTAGATGGCCCATGCAGAACTAGCTGTTAAGCAACATATGGGTATTAATGCTGTTTTCAAAGGTAAGATTTAACACAACCAAAGACCCAAGCTGACTGATTCTCAAGAGTGTTAACAAAGGCCAAGCATTGGTTTGGGTGCTTTTCCTGTAACAACTGCCATGCATACATGGCAGTTCAAGACTAACTAAAGGCTGCTGGAAAAGTGGTTTAGATGTTCTGTAGCACTTGTCTTCAGAGATGCAGCCTCCAGAATCATCTTCTATGAAAGTCAATGCAGTTTTTAAGTTTCACTAAAAATATCAGTGTTTCACAATTTAGTCACTTACCTTTGTGTTTAAGATGCCCAAGTATAAAGTTTCGTAATGGTTGGGTTTTAGTAATTAAAACTCTGAACAGCAGAATATATCCACACTTAAAAATGGTCTGTACGAAAGCGTAGCCCACACTTAAGGGCAGCTAGCGATCTGGATTCATCTGGTGTCAACTGTGCTGGTTTTGCTTACCGGACAAAAAGAGCTGCTGCCTTCCGTTCCTCAATGAACACATCAGAGTCAGTGGTCTGGGGTGGGGAGTCCTGGAGTTCAAATAGCACAAAGAAAGAGATCTTGAAATCTGTGCAGCCAGATTTTACCAGGCAGGTCACAGGTACCGTCATGTCAATCTTCATTTCTAGAGGAAAGGAAAAATAGTTGTCAAAGCTGCATCCCCCAGTTCCTCTACTGTTCTATACTATTGGGATTCGTGAGCTACTAGTACTTTTTGGCATTCAAAACCAGCATGTCCTACCTTTTGGGTTTTTTTCCCTGGATGTAGTGGAAGAGCTTCCAGAAGCCCTGGCGCATTGCTTCCTTCTGGGTTCCTCCCCTAATGACGGTGCTGACCCACTTTGCTGTCTCATACTGACGCAGTTCATAGTCCTTTGCCTGAAAGGTAGGAAAAGTCACAGTAACTGTGAGATGAGTGTTGACTGAAATTACTAGCTGCTTTTTCAAATCTGCGTGCAAGTATTGCAGTTACCGTTGCCTCTGCTGAGCTCCACCGAGGGGACTGCAGGTCCAGGGACAGAAATGTTTGCTTGAAGGATTTGATCATGTTGCCAGAGCTGAAAGGCAGGTGCAGTTCATTGGCATTTCTTAAATCAATATGCCACTAGGGCTTTTCGGTTGTTGCGGAACTGGTTGAAGGCATGAAAAAAGGCTAAAATTCTTTTAGCCCGGCAGGAACAAAGCATCAGGACCAAGAAACTACCTCTACTGGAGGAAGTGTTCTTTCAGGGTTTGCTGCCCTTTCCCATGACAAAAAGGCATTTCCTGACAGCAAAGTGAGTTTCTGCAAGTGGGAGTTTTGTGGAAATCTGTAAGTAAAAAAAACTTCTATTTACTCCTGGTTGAAAAGGCACTAGTGGTGTGGTGGTTGATCTGGCTTAACTATTGAGGCCTCTCATGATCGCTGATAACTTTCTTAAAGGCCTTTAGCCTCAGAGTCATGTGGATAAATGAGATTTTCTGCATTCATAAATGGATAACTATTTTCCTCCATAGCCTTCATAGGGGAGGAAAAAGGTAAAAACTTGAAAACACTGTCCCAAACAAAGCAAGTGAAAATATTCAAAACCGCTATTGAAATAATCACATCTGGTTAAAAGCTGAGATTTTAGTGGCCTTCATATATGACTTCAGTTGTTAACCGGGCAGACTGTGGTATATGACCTGCATTCTGACAAAGTCTCGGTCTTCCATTACATTACAATGTCCCTTGCGCTTTGTGTTGCAAAGACAGCACATAACCGGTTCAGTGAATATCTAGATTCTTAGATCATTGTATGTCATCCTCTCAGACTACAGCTTAATTACCTGTTTCTTGGGTAACTGTGAGTTTTGTAAAATCAACTGCCTTGTGCTACTCAACATTCTTGCCTGTTCCATCTTGTGACATCTGGACTACTGTTGAATTCTACTAATGCCCTTCCATGCTCTGCTTAGAGGTGGCTACAAAGGGTTCTCCTTGGGATCTGAGGTTAAAAAGTTTGTATTAAAACATACCATAAAAAGCACCCGCTGTTGGCACTGATTTCCCTTAAAATCCTTAAACTAAGTAGTGCGTGGAGCCCCTTGCGTGTTGAGCTTTTCCCAGCAACTCCTTCAGTTGTCACCACAGATCGAAGGAATGTCAGAACCACATGGCAGGATACTTGTGCCAGTACCCTTCCCTGTCCCAGCCTGAAGGTACGTCATCTCCAGCAGACCTGACCAAAATAATGGTTGCCGGGGACTGCTGCACAGTTGTACTCTATTAATACAATAAACTTCATCAGTAGTATTTACAAATCAACAAAGCATAATAAAGCAGGAATCTGTAGAATTAAAAGCAAATACAAGCAATCAAACTGAAACTTCCTACAATAAGTTATTGCTGTTTCAAAGGCAAAGATGCTGCTTTGTCGTCAGTTCACTTCCTCTGCTGCGACATGATAGAAAATAAACATTCCTCTTCCTATGCTCCCTGGGTACGTGAGAAAGCATGGAAGTAGATAATTAACACTTGCAGTAGCTACTGAAAAAGCTGGTTCCTCTCTGCCCTCTAATTCCAGCCCCTTCCCAACACACCTTTCCTTGACTGCTAGGTAGATTTCACAGCTCTGGCTTTTATAACTTTATGGCTAGGACTGTCAGTGACTGGGTGATAGAAATATTTTTTAATTACATAAAACAATGCTTTGGGATGGGAGGGTCAAATAGAATCCTCCAGATACTTGAGGTTGCGTTCATTTTAGATGTACAGGAAAGCTGTATGGGTGGATATTTAAAAGATTCATCTATTTGTGTATATATGTCTGTAGGGTGTTTAGGTTTTCCTGCAGCTGTTCATACATGGGCCAGAGGGACAGAAAGCAGGTTCCACTACTGTCACAAGTGTAGCCAGAATATGCCATTCCACAATCTACTAGTGCTATTAAGGAAGTGGAGAAGGTAGACATACTTACATTTTCAGCTGTCCTTGTCCTAGCTGTTGCAGTCTAGCTCTCTTGCAGAGGCTGTACATCCTCATAAGAAGGTGCATGTCAGTGCTTATTTAAGTTTGGGCAAGCTCCTCCCGTGCCTCAGCCCTACTGGAGGGGGCTACTGTTACGAAAACCAGAAGGCTGGAGACTTATGCTGCTCTGAGCCTCATTGGGGAACCCCCACGCAAATGCCAAAAGCCCCACCTACTACCCACGACGCAATACTGGGACCAGTGTATGATCTGGCTCCGTAAACAGTTTTGCACCCTTGTGTAACTTCCCCCGGTTGCTATGGCTGTGTGCCCATTTATGTCAGGGTCAGTGGCAAATTTTGTGCTTTGGGAGAAAGGATTTCGCGTAAAAAACGTGTGTGTCCAGTCTCCCGCCGACTCGGATTACAGGAGGGTGGTGCTATACAGAATACCAGCTTTTCCTTTTTACCCCAGGGTAAAGGGTAGGTAGAAATCTGGCTGCACACTCTGCTGAGACCATCCTCACGAGATTTTTGCTGGCATGTTATGAAAGACAGACAGTGTTCTCTGATGGCTGGCTCTTCTGAGTGGTATTTGAGGCTAATCAGCCCTCTTAGCCCTTGGATATCTGCACAAAGGGGTTATACAAAGCTTTTGTGAAATCCTGTCCTGCTTATAATACACACAGCGAAGCTGGACTCTTCATTTAACCAGCTGCAGCTCCAGACATAGTTAGGTACCAGCACAATAGGGCAGATTAAGCTCCACAGTTTGTATTCTTACAACACTTCCCAGTTTGTCATGGTTTGTGCAAATTCCTTGCAGCCAAATTCAGCTAAGCTCTTGGGGACATTTGACATCAATAGCTGGGAATGACTTTTAACAGGAAACACACTTTGCTTGCAGGGAGCTTTGTCAGGATGCTGTGTGATACGCTCCTTTTCTGAAAAGGGAACTAAAACCATGCCAAATGGCAATTGTGAATTTGTCTCTAAAGCCACAAAGCTCTTCAGAGCCACAGAAGAAGGTGGTGTACAGAGTTATTTACTACTGGAGTTTATTAGAACAGGCTGAGGCCTGAAATGCAGAACCAGTTCTCTGCATGCTTTGTGCTTTTTATTTTATTTTTATGTAAACTGTTTCTCAATTTTGCCTGTGGACTGCTTGGGTCAAACAAGAGCACTAGGAGGGTGTTTGGAGGAGCAGAAGCTGCTTGGTCTTTGTTCGGGAGCTACAGGTGTGCAAAGACATGAACTGGTGTAAGGTAAGCTGTCGCCTTACTCTCTCACCCCAGGGATGGAAGTGCTTTTGAACACGTCCAGAGTAGAGAAGGCCATATGAAAATACCCATCAACAGTAGTTTGGCAAAGCTCCACAAGTTTACCCCAATGATGAGCACTGAGAAGTATTACCTTGGAAGGGGGGTAATTGCTCTGTAGATAAACACAAGCCCAGTGGATTCTTCATTTGGTTTCTGAGCAGAGAGGCCCAGAACAAACCCTCAGTGAGTTCGTATATGTCCAGCTGATGTCCCTGACAAAGAGCTGACTGTTCCTGGTGGAGCACCCCCTGGCTGGAGAACAAAGCTTGGTGTTTTCCTGAGAGATTGTTTTCCAACATTCTTGTTTTTACATGTAAACATTGAGAGGACATGTCAACAGCTGCATGAGACAGAAGGGCAGGCATGGGGACATGTATTCTCTATGCATTCGAAAATGTAGGGAATGGGGATGGGATTATGATGAAAGCTGACACACTGTCTCACTAGTACCTCTGAAGAATGGAAAATCCGAATATGCAGCAGCCATTAAGTCTCAAAGGTTCTGTGACACATCTATGTAATGTCATAAATATGCATTTGGAACTTGGCTGACATTTTCTAGAACAGCTGACAAAGCAGTATTTTTCTGTACCCTTGCACTACGGAGCACAAGCACATAAAAGCACATGGTATGTACCTTAATTTTACTGTCTTCATCTGTGCTGGAGCACTGTAATGAACGGGTAAGGACAAGGACAAGCCTGTGATAAGATCACTTGTGATTTCCCCTTTTCCTCTCTGTAGCAAGACCTTAAGCAACACTCTCCACAGCAAAACAGCTTCCATCTGCTCTGTGGCAGTATTACAATTGCTGCTGTCACATCCATGCAGTTGTGTTTTAAGTTACCTTTATCCCAAGAGGCAAGCACAGATTGCACAAAAAGCAGGAATCTTTTCCACTGACCTAGTTGTGTCAGGACTGGAGGAACCCAGGGAAAAAAGTTTATTGTTACAGTGTGGTTAATGGTAACTTTGAGTCATGTTTTTGTGGCTGACAAGTCTGTAGTGTAATAAGAATGGGGGTGTGAGAGACAGGGATGTGTGGTCACTCACGTTTTATCAAGTGGTCTCAACCCAAAGCTTCAGGCCGTTCTGTGTTGCTGCCTAAGCCTGTCAGAGAATCTTTGACAATGATTTTAATTAAAAAGAACTGAATCTCTTCACATATGAATGGTCTTCACTTTGGCAAACGTATGCTCATCAGATGGTGCAGAAACCTCACTTCACAACAAAAGAGTTGAGCATGTAATGTTACTGTAGTTACTGTCCAGAGCAGCAAAAGTGTCCTTATAAGTTGTTGAAAGAACTGTTGTTTACTGCAAATTCATCTCCCGAAAGAAGCCTCTTATCTCCTTGCTCTAAAAAAAGACTCCATTTTACATCATATTCTCACTTTCAGCATGGAAAATGAAGACACATAAGTGTACCGTCCTTTAAAGAAGCAGTTAAATGTGCTATAGTACTGTTCCAAGGGGGTTCCTTATAATCCTTCAAAATTGTGGAAAGGAGGTCTGCAGTGAGGTGGTGGTATTTAGATGTTATGCTCTTACCTACAGATTTTATGGCAACAGGAGGAATTTATTAGCATTGGATTCACCTTCAGCCAAAAATCACCTGCTTTCTGGAAATGTGTATGTGGATTTTGTCCATGTTTTTTCCTGATTCCAGCTAGTTTGTTACAAATGACACGTGAAACTACCGCATCTCCCTGCTTAGTGTCAGTGTTAGCTAAATCTGCTGAATGAGTGATTCTGTGCTCACTTCATCAGAAAAGGCATGGAACTGGCTGCACTTGACCAAATAAAAAGCTTCCTACAGCCAGTACCATTCCAGAGCACTCCTGACTTGGCATTTTCCAAGATTTCTCTGCTGAAGCTCACATTTTGAAACCATTTGAGGTTTCGGGAATTGATCCCAAATGAATCCGTGCTTCCAGCTACCATGAAAAACATTGCAAAGCCTGTCTTCTGTGCATGGAGCCCAGAGAAAAGCTATCTCAGCTTTATACACTGGTTTGTTCGCTGGTTTATTTCTATAGTAAGGGTTATTTTTAATATGGATCTGTTTTGGGATCTAGCTAGAAACTGAGCTCCACAAACAATTGGCAAACTTCTTTAGCCAGTGAAAGAAGTTACCTAGATCACAGAAACTTCCAGACCTCTCTGAGTGCTGAGAGGAAATTAATTCATCATTCCCTACAATTTCATCCACATTCTGGTCTTGACCAATACTTCTCAGAAACAAGAACACGAAACAAGGTAAATTTTTATCTTTAAGATAGGAATGTATCATTAAGGGAAAGAGGTAACAGTGCTTGCTAGAAAAAAGAAGTCTTGACACAAGTTTATTGCATTGCTATTTTTGCTTTTTTATAGTGGTGGTTAGCAGTGACTTAAGCCTAAAGTGCGAGAGCGTACACCTTGTTTGCAAACACAGCTCTGAAGAGGAAACAGCTTTCTGGGCAATAACACAGAAAGCATTTTCTTTCTTTGATTCCCCTTGCCAGAATTTTAAGGTGATCTTTTCCTTCTCTTTTTCTTCACCCGCTTTGGCTCTCTCCTTCTCTGCCTCCCTCTCTCTCATTCTCCACCTGCTCCAGTCTATGTGCTACATGGAGTGAAACCACATGGCAGCTCCCCTGCCCAGGACCTGGGTTAAGCTCCTGACTGTGCTGAAGGGTTGTTCTGAAATGGTGGGAACAGCCCAACAAGTCTGAAAATTACCCAGAGATGCAGAAATTACCCTAGAGAGCTCAGGGTTTCCCTATATAGTCCTAAGAACGTGTCCAGAGATGATGGAAACAGGCCCAGAGAGTAGGGATTAATATGTTAATGAAAATATTTTCCTTAAAATAATATTTTCTACTCCTTCCAAAAAGGCATGAAGCTATAACTGGAACTGAGGGTTTGTCTCCTAAGCTTCTTCCTCATCTTACTGGCATGAGTATGGATCATGTCAGAACTTCTCCCATCTTTTAACAATGGGGATGTTGGTAGTGGATGTGGGAGTTTGGTGAGCACTTCTGTTCTTTAGCTGATGTAAGGCCTCCAGAGAGGGATTCTTCAAGAAGCCAGTCTCTCTCCTGTCCATTCCCAGAATGAGCCAATGCTGCACTCTGGAGCAGATGGCACTATTGGTTGTATTCAGAGGTGAGCTTCACTTGAAAAGTAACATCCCTCACACTCTCTTGGTTGCCAGTGGTCACTTCAGCTCCAGTGCACCTTGATAGTTCTATTTCCAGACATAGATTTGATTATACTTTTGTTGACTGTTAATGGCAAAGCGTCTTAACATCTAAAACATTAACAACTTGGTGCCTTAATCATCTTTTATGCAGCAGACACATCAGCCTGAATCAGAGAATCACAGAAAAGTTTGTGTTTGAGGGGGCCTTAAAGAGCTTACAGTTCGAACTCCCTGCCGGGGAATGTCTGTGTAAGAGAGTTAAGAAAATGCTAAATTGGGAAAATCCTCCAGGTTATGCTTAATTCTAGAACAGTCAAACTGACAAGTTTTCAGGTAGAATCAACAGCAAACTTAATAGTGTAAAATGCAAATTTAGGATCTGAGAAGTCATTATTTATTTTGATTTTTACACCTTTAGATTTAGGGCAGAGTAAATGAGGGAGGGAGGTAGATAATGATATCACATCCAATCCCCAGATGTTGTACTTCTGAATAGCAGCCCGCCATGATGGTATTTAACAGTTTAATCACTTTCACACATGCGGTCTTTCTGAATTTTCATTTAGGCTTGTGTACTTCTTATTTGTTCTGCAAATAGACTTGGGTCTGTCTTTGAAAGAAAGTTACGTCTGATACATTTACTTATTGCAGAGAAAAGGAGACAAAAGTATAGTGTAATTATGCCAGACCAGAAGTGCCCTTGAGAAATGGGAAAGCCCAGATATCAAAACTGTATATATGTAGAGTGAACTGTGATTTGGGGAAAAGAGAAGTAAAGGATGGGTGGTAAGTTGTAGTCAGTGTAGAAAGAATTGGAAAAGTTTATACAGCAACAACAAAAAGTCTGAAGGAAACTTGCAGGGCCTTTGGCTTTAGTAATTAAGCTCCTTCAGCAAATCATTTATTTGAATAAATATATGGGTCCACCTTGTTGGCATATGGCAGCAAAAGAGTGTTTATAACTTCGCTATTTGAAATTACCTCATGAGGTTATTTAAATAAGCTTTTGACATTCATCTTCTTTTCCTTATAGAAAAGTTGCTACAATCCATTAAAAATTGTGTTTTTATCGCTATACTTACTTCGGAAAAATAGCAACTGCTTTTTGTTGCTGCTTTCACTGGTGTCCTTATTGCCCTCTGAGTCTTGGCACCACTGACACTGTGCTGTTTATTTCATGGCAAGCGGGAAGACACTTTTTCAGTCACTGCACAAGGTGCTGCAGCTGCAGACAGCTTGAACTCCTCTTCTGCCTTACCTGAAATTTACAGTGCAGATTTTGGAACCTGGATGTCAGTTCATGTATTCAGGTTCTCCTGAATGTCAATTCCCAATTTAGCATTCCTTTTGGCTAAAGCACAGGGGTGGGGCTTTTTTTGGTGTTTTTTTTTTCCTGGTATTTCAGAAAGTCTTAGAATCTTTACCATCATTTTCTTAATTGCATTTCTTCCACAAGTAAGCAAAGACTGCCCTGAAACAGGAAACCCTCGGTGTGTGATAGTAGGGGAGACGAACAGGGGCTGTGAGGGGAGTCAGAAACAGTGACCAAATATGGGAAGACAGTCCAAACCCTGAACTGAGGAGGTGATTGGCTGGGCCAACTCTAAAATTTCTCAAAATGTCTCTGAACTAATGTAAGATACTAAACCCCTCTAGGCATCTCTAAACTACTCTGTACGTCTTCTAAATTGCTCTAAAATCCTTTAATCAGCTCTAAAGAGCTGTAGGGAACTCCGTATTTCTCAAGCGAGGCAATTGCCTCAAACCAGATGTAATTTCCACAACTCTAAGCAATCTTTAAACCACTCTAAAACTCTTTTAATCAACTCTAGACTGCCACTGAATCATATTAAACACCTTCAACACTTTATTGCCAGCTTTAAAATACCTTTACACTTCCTGAAACAGCTCTAAAGATCTGAAAAATAGTTCCAAATTCCTCCAGAACTCCTCAGAGGCACACTAAGTAGTTCTGAGGTGCCGTAATATCCCTTCATAGAGTGCTTGAGTCCTCTAAACTTCACTAGCATCTTTCTAAACCTCCTCTAAGCAGCTTTTAGATTCATCTGATTGTATCTAGAACTTCTCTATATTGATTTGAAGATCTCTGAGTTTCCTCTGGGCCTCTTAAACTCCTCTAAGGACCTCTAAACCTCCTTGAATATGCTGTGAGGTACTCTGAACCCCTCTAAAATAGCACTCGACAGCTACAAAACACTTCTGAGGAGCTCTGAAAAAGCTATTATTACACTCCAAAGTTACACCTTTTAAAATCTTTTAACTGATTCTAAAACACTTCAGAGTGCTAAACCAGTGTGAACTTCTTTAAAGAACTCCACAGTACTCTAGTGTGGCTAACACAGGTCTTTCCTGTGAGAATTTTCTTGTGTTTTTATAAACAAAGATAAAGTTTGGATGTTATTAAAACGGTTTCTCGAGATGTGCGCAGTTCGAGCCTGGCCAATAGGCTCAGGGGGAGGTTTCCGACTGACCAATCTGAGTGACCTCTGAAAAGTCTATATAAGTTGGTAAAATAAAAAAATTAATCTCTTTGACACATACAACTTCTGGAGGGTCTTTTCTCTCTGCTAGCGGCTCAACAGTGACACTCTAGAAAGCTTAAAGACCTCTAAAATGCATTATCACTGCTCTACAACCTATCTCAACAGTCTAAAACGCTTCTAATTGGCTACAAACAACAGTAGGAAGTTATAAATTCCTCTGAAATTTCCACTCTGAAAATCCTCTAAACAACACTACAACTACTCTGCTTAAAGTAGCTGTAAAATGCTTCAAAATAGATCTCAAGCCCTTCCCATTTTTCTTGCAACTGCTCTAGAACTCCTTTCTGCAGTTCTGGAACTCCTGCTTAGAGACAATGCTAAAACTCTTCTGAAGCCCTCTGAAACCACTCTGAACTGCTCTAAGTTGATCTAACTCCTCTTAACCCCCTGTAAACAGTTCTAAGCAGCTCTAAAGTCCTGTGAAGTGTGCCTGAACTCCTGTAAAGCAATAAACTCCTTTAGCTCTTCTAAACCTCTTCTCACCACCTCAGAGCACCTCTAAACTGATCTAAAGCTGCTCTATGTTGCTGCAAGCAGCACTAATGTCTCTAAATGCATCTAAAATGCCTCTTAATATCTGCTGTACAACTCAACTACTCCATGCAGCTTTAAAATTCCTCCGAAGAGCTCAAGGCAGCTCTAAAGCCCTTGTATGCCAATCTGTGACTCCTACAGAGTTCTACGCAGCTCTAAACCACTCCAGGCTACTGTAAATCTTCTGTCTGGTGCTGTCAACAGCATGAAGTAGCTCTAAAACTGCATTAAAATATGTAGAAAACCGTGTTGACTTTCTCTGAATGGCTCTGTAGAACACTGAAATGTCTCTGAACTTCCAGAAATACACTGGTGCTTTGGGGAGGTGGAAGAGGTTATGAGAGCTGGAACTGTTGAGCCTGGAGAAAGAGAAATTAAGCATGGGAAAGGAAGAGTGTAGAGAAAGGAAAAACAAGATGAGCCTCTAAGAAAAGGGAAATACATGTGCTTTGTGAGGAGATGCTAGTAAGGCCATACCCCAGAGAAAGTGATCTCTGCATGCTAACAGCCCACGGTGAGCATATTTTGGAGTGGAGGAGGAACACCACAGCCCCAAACTGCTCGGATTATTATGTGAATACGTAAATGTGCTCCTGGATCACACAACGGGAGATTGTTCTCTCTGCGAGCACTGGGTGCTCTGAAAACATGCTCTAATTGAAGTTCTGAAAATGCACACTGAAGACAATTTTAAAAAATATTTTTTAAAAGTGTATTGCTATTAATCTATTCAGGGCAGTACCTTGCCTTATGGAGTGCTAGTAGTCTGCTGTTCAGATCTACTGGGAGCAGATTTGACTCCTGGCTCAGCTGTGGCTCTGATGGGAGAGAGGATTGTGCTGTGCACAGCTGCCATGGAGCCCACACTCCACACTGGACATGGTACACATCTGGTAAAACCACATGTTGGGCTGCATGCGAGGAACAGATGGCCTGAGCTCCATTGGTCTTTCTCACTCAGGGACATGGATCCGTCCATGTGTCCCAGAGCAGGGACACTGCACTGTCATTGGGAGTGCTTCCAGCACCTCGGCAGGTCTGAGAAGACATTAGGTGAGGTACTTAGAAGAAATTGCTCCCTGTGAAGGTGGTGAGGCTCTGGCACTGGTTGCCCAGGGAAGCTGTGGCTGCCCCTGGATCCCTGCAAGTGTCCAAGGCCACGTTGGATGGGGCTTGGAGCAGCCTGGTCTAGTGGAAAGCGTCCCTGCCCATGGCAGGGGGTGGCACTGGGTGACCTTTTAAGGCCCCTTCCAACCCAAATAATTCCAAGATTTTATGTTTGTCTCCATCCTGTTATTAATATTTAGAGGTTCATTTATTTATATTGATGGTGAAGTTTGCAGATAATGATGAATAACCCAAACTAGCCTTATCTCTTGCACAGAGTGTGAGCAGTAGGAGCCTACCAGGAGCAGTAGGATCGCGGCTGTGCTGAGGGGCCATGGGGGGCTGCGGGACAGGCAGAGGATGCGCTGGGCAGGGGCAGGCTGGGTGGAGATGGGCTGGGCATGGGGAAGCTGATATGGAGGGTGCGGCTAGGCTGAGCAGGGCTGGCTTTGCAGAGCCGGCAGCGGCTGCCGCGGCCCCCGCCTTTGTCGCCGCCTCTTGCCCACACAGCATTTCCCAGGGCGCCGCTGGAGCGGCCCTGGGAGCCGCTGCCGGGGCTAAGCGAGGTGAGGGGGGAGCCGGGCGGACTCCGCCATCCGCTTTCTCGGGAAAGGCTCGGAGCCCGCGTCTCTGCAGAACCACGCTCCCTGCCCGGCGGGCTTGGCTGCACAGCCCGCGGGGTTTTCACCCTTTCACAGAAGGACTCGAACAGAGATGGCAATAGCTCTTTTTTTCCAAACAGCTCAATGAGACCCGGAAAGAAGTTAGAGGGTCTTGTCGCTGCTACCATCACTCCAATGACTCCGGATGGGTGAGCTGTCAGAGTTGCACTGATTACTGTTTCCTTCCACCCCTGTTTTCGTTCTTTTTTATTCGGAACTGATCTGCTTGTTTTCTTGCCTTTTTTTTTTTTAACCTCTAATGGGATTGAGGGGACTATTACATTCGTCCAGCTAGGACCAGAGTGAGATTCCCTTTTCTCTGCTTCCTTCTGTTGCCCATCAAGTGCTGCGGGTCTAGGTTTGGAGAGTTTGGATTTGTCTCATATCTCCTTTTCTGTTGCTTTGTAGGTGCAAATTAAACCATCGTATAGTTATATGTGTACAGTATTGCAGTGTTTTCACATTTGTGTAAGGAAAATCGCAGTCCTAGTTAAAAAGAGCTCTTGAGAGCTAGAAAATAATTGTCAGAATCTGAAGGCCTTTTAGACTTCTCTCTGCCCTAGCTAAGTCATGCATGCAGTCACGTGTGTCTGTGTGCTCACAGAATTGGTCTAAACTTGAAGAAAATACTGCAAGGGCAGCACTGTTTTGAAAATAACATCAAACTGAAACTTGAAATTCAGCTTTTTTCAGAGTAGGGGTGGCAAACAGAAGCCTTCTCACTGTATTTTGAGGTTGCAAGACCAAGTTGTTTGGAATCAGCAGAGAACCCTGAGCTCTGGTGGGGGATGTGTCAGGATGTGTACGTGCTTTTGAGAGAGACAGTGGAGATTTGCTAATACAGATGTCCAAAAGTGAACTTTTAAGTGCTGAAAAACATGGCTCCATCCCAGTCCGGGAACTCATTCCGTTGCAGTCACTGCTTTGATTGTTGCTTGAAAGGAAACTTATTTCTGATTTTATTTTTTAATACAACTCAAATTTATTGCAACATGGTATTTAGAGAGTGACCTGAGCCCTCTGCCTGGACTGCATGGTCCTTATGAGATATGTTCTGGGAAGGCAGCTATGGAATTTTGAGTGATGTGTAAAACCGGTCAAGGCACCAGTATTGACTTCCAGACCATAGGGTTGATCTGTATTTTTGACAAATGAAAACAACAGTGAAATATTGTACACTAGTAAACGAAATAAGTTTGTCTTGCAGAGAAGATAACCCTAGAATTCTATTTCCCCTTTTTGACAGGGAATTCGCTTGCTTTCCTCATCCTTTAATGAGAGAGTGGTCAAAGCCACATTCAGCAGATGCCATTTCACTCTCCATATCCCGCAGTTACAAGCATAGTTTAACCATTGCCAGCACTTGCACAAATATCTCTGTGCTCTCAAGAGGACTCTTGTTTCCCTCAAAAGATGAAAAGGTTTTAATGTCTTCTCTCGTATCTCAAAAAAAACCTCTTTGCTCTGATGAGCCTACAGTAATTCCCAATAAAAGTTTGGAACAGTGAACTACTTGTCATGAGGAAGAGAAACTGGAAGAGAGAATTCAGAGCTGAGCTGCTACTTCAGACATTAAATAGATGTCGAGGGTTTCTTACCTCTGGGTAATCTGTGTGTATACAAATGCAAGACTTCAAAATACATGGCGGTTTTTTTGTTTCTTAATCGCTATGTTTAAAATAACTGTGGGTGGAGACTTAATGGTTGCTGTGGTTCCTTTTATTGCAGACAAATTAACCTCCCAGTGATTTGTCAGTATGTGGATTATCTGGTAAATGAGCAGAATGTGAAGAATGTTTTTGGTAAGTGTTTTTAACAGACACTGTGTTACAGCCCTTTTGCCTGGATGGGAATTCTGTGTTATCTTACCCAATAGGAGCTGTAGTGGGAGGGAATGTGGATGTGAGATCATCCTGGCCATTTATATTCACCAGTGGAGAGAGTGCAACAGGTACTTAAGGCATTTGGTTTTGCCCACACCCCATTTCTGTGGGGGATAAAGTAAGCATTGCCTGCATAAGGTGACATTCCCAGAGATGAAGGGATAATGTTGTGTTGACAGAGAAGACTCATCTGAGTGATTCTTCCCAACTCAAAAATGTCAGTTCTTGTCTTCAGTGAAACCGATGTGTGTAGGAGGACTCAGCCAGTGTGTTGTGTTGTGTTGAAACAGTGAATGGCACAACAGGAGAAGGCCTGTCCCTTAGCATCAAGGAGAGGAAGCAGTTAGCAGAAGAATGGATGTGCCAAGGAAAAGACAAGTGAGTAACTGAGAGGGAATGGGGGACTGCAGATCTTGTGTTATAATAATGCCTGATTGCAAAACCAAGTTTGATGATGCCGTTTTTTTTAGTATTTTGTTGCTGGGCTTTGTTCCCCAGCTCCTTTATCACAGAAGTATGTTTCTGTCGCTGCCAGTTAGCTGGTGTCTGTTTCCGTTGCTTAGAGAGCTTGCG
The DNA here is from genome assembly GCA_013397955.1 of Grantiella picta. Lineage (NCBI taxonomy): Eukaryota > Metazoa > Chordata > Aves > Passeriformes > Meliphagidae > Grantiella > Grantiella picta. The sequence goes on from VZRM01003496.1 coordinate 141,111, forward strand.
AGAGTCCTTCTCCTTGGTACGCAGAGTGCAGGTGATGAGAAAGGGCTTGGAAAAGAAGGGCTGTGCCTTTTGCTTAGTCTTGAGAAGAAATGAAAATAAAGAGCATTTCTGAATCTTTTCGTGTATTACATTATTTCATGTTACTGAAGCTCAGGTGTCAAGTGCTTAACTGCTTCCCTAAAGGTGCAAAATTAGTGACAGAAGAAAGAATTCAGTCTGGATCTGCAGCTGTGCATCCAATTGCAGCTGCATTCTCCATTTCTTGTACCTGTCATAGCCTTGTACCCCTCACTGCTGCCTTTCTCTTGGTTGCTGGGTCAGAGGATGTGAAGAGGAGGAGGTGTTTTGGGGGAGAAGGATAACGAGCAGAAACAAACTGGTCTGAAGGATCACAGCTTTCAGATTCATAGCCTTTATATCCATACCTCCTATGGATATAAAGGACAAAAACAGCCATGGGATTGATGGCCTGGAACATGGAGGATTCCCCTGACAGGAGCAGACAAGCAGTCAAAGGTGCTGCTGTGAAGTTGAACTCTTCTGGTAGAGCTGCAGAGAAATAGGTTTAGAAAGTAAAGATATACTTTGCTTTCCTTTACTCTTTGCAGCCTTCCCTTAAATTTTTCATGTCTTAATTTCAATTTCCTAATAAAATGCTAAGATTTATCCCTCCTGTCAGCTTTGCAAGTACAACAGCAATATGATTCATGTTTACAAATCTGTTTTCTTTCTTCCACCATCAGCTGCTTGTCACTGTCAGCATTTGCCCCATGGTCCTGCTCATCAGGTCAACACAGACTCAACTTTTTTTTAGGTTCTTGTTCTGTGGCTGCCTGGGCTGAAGCAAGCCATTTTGGCAACCTGGTAGTTTTTCACCATCACTGAAACCTCCCCAAAACCTTCTGAATTTGTTTTTTTTTTGGTGCAGATTGGATCATGTGATCATTCATGTGGGGGCACTGAGTCTGCTGGAGTGCCAAGAGCTGGTGTGTATATGGTATTTTTCACTCTGTGTGTGATAAATAGAAGCAGATGTACCTTCAGATACTTTCTACTCTGTCATTTATAGGCAAGACATGCAGCAGCCATAGGTGCTGGTGGCATTGCTGTCATAGCTCCCTTCTTCTTCAAACCCACAAACAAAGGTGAGTAGATGTGATTGCTGAGGTCTTTTTATTGCCCTCCCAACCTTCACAATAAATAAAGGATTAATGCAGTCAGCTTTCTTTGGAAAATATTCTGGTGACAATGTTTGCACAACTGTCATGGGAAAAGCAAAACCTGCAAGAAGCATTTTTTAAAGATCAGAGAGAACAGAATTGTCCTGGTAGGAAGTGGGAAGGATATCTTTTGGGATGTATTTTGTTAGCCTCTTGTAAAAAGAAGAGTTGCTAATGGAAAGACTAGTTAACTAGTCTGTGTTCTGAATCGATAGTTTGGTGTTTATGCTTGATCTGGGCCGCACTAGGAAGCAGCTGGTTCCATGCTGACCCTTGCTGGGCACTGACCAGGTTGAGGAACTGCTGATACACAGGTGTGGCTCTTGTTACTGAGGTGATCAGGTTTGGTTCTGTCCACCTAAGGTTACCTCAAAACTTAGAAACCGAGTATTTTGTCCCTAAGATCCTGACAATAACATAAAAGAACCACATGAAATGAAGGTTTTTAAAATAAGTATTAAAAGTTGTCTAAATGAATTCTGAATGGAAATGTTCATATGAAAGCACCAGAAGAAACCAGAGTGGGTTGTCAGAATGACTGATATTGACAGCCAGAATACAGTGGCAATCAGACTGCACAAAAGAAGCAAAAAAATCAGACTGCACACAAGCAAAAAGCACAAAAGTCAGCAGAAACTTTGCTGAGAGTAGCATGGCAGTGAGTGTCAGCACGGGTTTTTTTTTGCCATTCTTCCCTCTGTGTCAAAGATTGTCTGATGTCAAAAGTGTCTAAGATCTGTGAAGGATGCAGTGAACAAGATTCTCAGGAAAAATGTCAACCATAACAACTCTTTCATTCCTAAAATGGTGCAAAAAAAGTTGTCCAAAACCCTGTTCATCATCCTCACCAAGCAATACCGCAGGGAGGTAAATATGAACTTGATCTCTTGTCCTCTGTTGCACACAAGTGATCCTGCTGAGACCACTTGGCACACAGGTCCAGAACATGTGAGAGCATGCCTGAGTTACACCTGTAAGAGAATGAATACGAGCTACTGAAACTGGTTTGGTTTAAAAGTATAATTGTCTTTGCCATTCTTTAGGTCTTCTCCTATTCATGTCACATTCAATATTTTATTACATGTAAAGGGTTTTGTATGACTCCCTGTGTGTGGTGCACAAGCTGAGGCCTCTCCACACCCCCGATGCTGTGAATCTGCTGTCTCGCTATGGATAGTCTCATTCTCTTACGGGATACCTGACTTTCTTTCCAGATGAGCTGGTTGCTTTCTTACAGAAGGTCGCGTCTGAAGCCCCTGAGGTTCCATTTTATTACTATCACATTCCTCCTCTGACGGGTGTGAAGAGTAAGTACAGAGTACAGATGTTTGGTTATTTGCTCTGGACAGCAGGTTATGTGGTGTTTATATATACACATGAATTTATATTTAGTCTTAAATGTGTTGTTGCTGGTTCATTCCTAAGCTTCTTCTGATCTGGTAAAAGAGACTCTTTGTTGTCTTACTCGTTGTTTTAGAGCTGTATAGTTTACTAGGCTTAGGCCAAAAGTGAACAGCTTGTAAAATACGAAGTCTTTCTCTTGGAGACAAGGCAGGGAACTCTCCCAGAACAGGGCTGTGTGCCCTCATATGAGATTGCTAAATGAATTCTGAATTCCACAGTTCGCGTGGAAGAGTTGCTGGATGGGATAAAAGCACGGATCCCCACCTTCCAGGGTGTGAAGTTCAGCGACACGGACCTCTTGGACCTGGCACAGTGCATAAACAAGAATGAAACAGGGCAGTTCGAATTTTTTTATGGGGTGGATGAGGTAAGAGGCTTCTCTTAAAAATAATTTCTTCTAAGGTGCTCTCTTGCTTCAGCCTTGGGGAAGAAGTAACCCTGGACATTCAGTGCAAGACAGTTTTGCTGCTCCCTCCCAGCACCCCTTTTTTTTACTTTACTTTATTACATGAAGTAAAATGTTTTTTACCTTTTTTTTCCTCTCCCCACCCCAAACTAGCAACTGTTGGGTGCACTGGCAGTAGGGGCAGATGGAGCAGTTGGAAGGTCAGTATGGCTTGGACTCCTTCCCCACACACACCTTGTGCTGTTTTATCTTCCACTATGTGCGTAGTATTTTCCTGACTCCATCATAGCAATGGAGGATTTTGCAGGATAGGGATGTACAGAGGCAAACAGAGACATAATCTAGCCCCAGTCCTACTGATGGGACAGTCATATAACCTGGGATCTCAGAATATTTTACTTTGGATGATAATTTCTAGGGTTTCTAAGCTGACCTGATGGTTTCAACATACTTTTTATCCTTGTGGTAGCTTTTGAAGTAGGAGATAATTTCTGTCTTCATTGGGTAAGGAACTAAAGCCCGGAGGGGTTAAAATCATTAGTTCACACACACATGAGCAGTCCATGAGGAAAAGGGCTGTTCTGAGTTTAATTTCTGATTTATCCTCTGCCCCTCATACCACACCGGTCAGATGAATTACTGTGTGATATCTGTTTTTCCATCTAGACAATCCATTAAATGAACAAGCAACTGGAAAGTTAAGTGAGAGATTTTCCTTATTGCCCGATGGTGTCCTTTTATTTTTAATTTTGAAAAGCAGTTCCATTTGGAAAAAAATGGGAAGAGAAATCTGCTCTCTAATTCTTCCATGGAGCTTGACAGTAGATTGCACCACATGTAGATTGCACAAATTTCTATCATAATGACAATGTCAACAGCAAAAGCCTGTGGTTATTTCTTTTGTGTCACTGGTTTTAAGTTCCTCCTTTGCATTTACCAATTCTATTTTTGGTTTGTTTTTTTGACAGTACATACAACTATTTGGGCCGACAAGCCAATCTGATGTTGCAAGCTTTTGCGAAGCCAGACCTTGCTTTGGCACAGAAGTATCAGGTACAGCATCTTCCCAGGCCCTGCTGGGAGCAACCTTCTTTCTCTTTGAGCTATACTGTGGCTATTCTCCATGTGGCTTTGTCATCCATACTGAGGCAGCTTTATTAAAGAAAAATTCTTTCATCTCCAACCCCCCTTCTTATTATTCATCCCTCCTCACCTTTTTGACCATTCCTTACTACCCGTTAACCAAGACCTTCCTTGCATCAACTTACCTCGCTTGCCCTTGAACTCTCTAATCTCATCTGTGCATATGAGCAATGGTCTGACTTTTTTCCTTGAACAAACCCACGGTGGCCAAGCCCCTTGACTAGGAATATTCTGAGGATCACCTAATTGAGGTAGGGCAGAAAGCTGTCCCAAATCAGCTCTGCCTTTATGCCTCTTGGTCTTGGGCAGTTTGAAGATTTATGGGGAGTTCTGAGCCATCAGTATACAATCTGTACCCAATGTTTTTATTTGTGGTATCCTTCCCCTATTCCAATGGAATTCAATTTGTATTTCTCAGAGACTGGCCGAGTGGCCAAGGGCTTTTCTCAAAGCTGTGCAAAAGTTATACAAGATACATAAGATATAGTAGCTTTAGATGATTTTGCACCTTAAAATTTGAGGGTGTTAATAAACTACTGTCGGTCTTTTCTAGTTTCTCACTGGGGAATTTCTCAACTTTGTCATCAAACTGGGTGAGTAAACTGGGTAAACACTGCCTTTTCCCCTCATTATGTCTAAAGGTGCAGACTTTGTGCTCCTCAAAGTCCCGTGTTACTGTAGTCTTAGAACTTCCTTCCTGAAAGATTTTGCAGTGAAAAACTATTTCATCTGCTGTTTCCCAACCTAATAGCAGCTGGGAGCTCAACAAAGGGAGCTGACCAAGCATCCCTGACAGATTCCATTCTCCCTTCCTTCCTTCCGCTGTGAAATCTCACAGATTTAAAGCTGTGACTGTGATTTACCCTTGTTCTTATCCTGACTCTTTCTGTGGGTTGAGTTTTTTTGTTAGGTTTGTTTTCCTTACATCTCCAAAAGCTCATTTCTAGCTTTATTTCCACAGTAATTTTTCTGAAATGGTGGTGCCCAAGTAGAAAAACAGCTCTGATACTTCTCTCTCCTGCTTTGCTGTAATTTAAGAGGAACTTTGTTGAAGGCTGTACAAGGCCAAAACATGTTAACATTGAATGATTTCTAGAAACAAAATCAAGTTTAAATATAAAAAGCAATTAAAACAAAGAGGAGTGGTGTAGGGAGACTGCAACAGACAGGAAATGTTCAAATTAAATCAGACATTTAATGAGGAGAACTGTTCACTGTGGGTTTGCTGTACAAATGCAAGCCCTGATGAATCTTGCTGAGCTTTAGAGCCTGATTATATTTCTTGGGTTCAAAGTCAGAGGAATTCCATTTTTTTTTTAGCCTCATAGATAAAGAGGCAAACACTAGATTTCCAGAGGTACATAAGGGGTCACGAGCTATAGACAGAGAGCAGGATGTTGCTACTCTCAAGTCTTGGCTCTGTATGAGTCTGCACTGGGGGATGGCTACATATGAATAAATATAGTAAGTAGGTGTAATTTTTACTGCAGTGCCATTCCTGTCTGCAGGAATTTGTCAATTATACTGTTCTTGCTTCCGAGAAGTGCTTGAAGCCTGATTGATGCTGGATTACACAGAAAATCTATGCTGCTGCTTTTTTTGAATACCTGTATTAGGGCTGCTTTAAGGAAAATGGTCTGCAAATGTCCTGATTTTACTTTTGTTTACCTAGGTTTTGGTGTTGCAGAGACCAAAGCTGTAATGACTTTTGTTTCTGGCATTCCCATGGGACCGCCACGGCTTCCGCTTGTTGATGCCTCCCGTGAGTTCATCGTCAAGGCCAAAGCCAAGCTGGACAGCATTGTGTGGCCTGATGATGTCTGATCATAGAGTCATGGAATCATCAAGGTTGAGAAAGTCCTCTAAGACCATCAGGTTCAATCATTAACCTGACACTCCCACGTCCCCCACTAAGCCACATCCCCAAGTACCACATCTGTCTATGATATTGTTCACTTCCGTGTCGATCTGAAGGTTCCTTTTCTGGGATTCTCTGCCACGTGGCACATTCCCCACATGATGGGCTATGATTTCTTTCAGGCAACTGGCAATGTGCCCAAGCCTCTTCCTGTTAAAGCTGGCTTTGCTGGGGCACATGTGGCCCTGCATTTTACACTGCTGCCCTGGAGCTCTGCACAATCCAGCACAGACTGGGATTTAATAAAAAAAGCAAATTTTTCCCAGTTGGAAGAGGAGGCTGATGATTTTTCCTTAGAAAGGAGAAAGATCAGTCTCCACCCCCTTTCAGCTGGATGGTGTTTTGTCCTCTCCATGACGACTCTAAACTGTGTGTTTAAGCAGCAGTTTGACACCATCATGTTGTCCAGACTGGTATCTGTTAGTCAGACTCACTAGGACACTGTGCATGTAAAATCCTGCTGCTGTCTGATGTCTGTGTTTATACACCTTAATGCAAAATTTAGAAAAGAAATCCCTTTTGCAACAGCAAGCTTTGGATCACTAATAAGCAGGTATTTCTCAATTTTTTTTCTCAGGACAGAAACAAAGCCACAACTGAGCTGTGCACCTCCATGTGGCAGTGCAGAATGCTGTCAAGCAGATAAGAAAGGCATAGAATCATAGAAACCTAGAAGGGTTTGGGATGGAAGGGACCTTAAAATTATCTTATTCCAACCCCTGCCATAGGCAGTGACACCATCCAGTGGGCTAGCTTGCTACTGTGCCAGGCCAGACCTGGGGCTCTACTGCAGGGAATGTGATTCCAACCTGACCTTGGACACTCCCAAGTATGGGGCAGCCACACCTTCTCTGGACATCCTGTGCCAGGGCCTTACCATCCTCACAGGGAAGAATTTCTTCCCAATATCCCATGTAACCCTGCCCTCTGTCAGTGGGAAGCTATTCCCTCTTGTCCTGTCCCTCCACCCCTTGTCCACCTCTTGTCCTGTCCCTCCAGCCCTTATCACAGCTCTCTTGGAGCCCCTTTAGGCACTGGAAGGGGTGCTAAAGTATCCCCTGAGCCTTCTCCTCTCCAAGCTGAACACCCCCAGCTCTCCCAGCCTTGTCTCCAGAGCAAAGGGGCTCCAACACTTGGAGCGTCTTGAAGGCCTTCTCTGGACTCGCTCCAGCAGCTCTATGCCCTGATGTTGGGGGCCACAGAGCTGGAGGCAGCTCTGCAGGCTGGGATCTCACCAGAGAAAATCATCTGCTGTCAGATTAAAAGATGTATTATTTTGTGCCCCGGGCTGAACCTCTTACTGGCTGATGGTCCCTGTGGCTCACACATGAAGGATCTCATGCCCTGACTGCTCCTCACGAAGGGAATGAGCGCAGTGGGGCTGGAAGGAAGGGAGATTGATCCAGGATGTACTGGGGCACTTGGGTGGTTTTGCCACAACCAGTGGCACCACGGATGACAACAACAGAATTGTGATAGATTGCATCCAGAATTTCACTTTCAAAATTCTTCACAGGTAAGGCCTCCCTCTCTTCCTGGATCTGGAAAAAAAAAATCCAGGACATTTAAAAATCTCCAAAAATCAGCCTGTTCTGCTCCACATCTATACTTTGCCTTATTTTTCTACCCTTTTCCCTTACGCAAAGGAGAAACTGCCAAAGAACAGGCCATAGTTTCTATTTTTTCCTGGCACAGCACAACTCATCCCCACATCCATCCCAGTGGAACATCCAGCACTTCTGAAAACGTCGTGTGTATTTGTGCTGAAATCCAGCCTTACACACTATGTGTTATGTTCAACCCCTTCTGGAAAAGAAAGAGGCTAGTCCAAGGACGACAGGTCCCAGGACGCACACTTACCCTCTGTAATTCCCGATCCTGCTCCAGACGGCACATGAAATCACTTTTCAGGTCCATGCTTATTTGCTCCGGAGTGAGCTGCAAGTGCAAGATGTTGTTTGGAGGCTTTTTGACCCCTTTTCTTATCCACATAATAACTTCAGTATTTGATCATTCACACCNCCTCTTGTCCTGTCCCTCCAGCCCTTATCACAGCTCTCTTGGAGCCCCTTTAGGCACTGGAAGGGGTGCTAAAGTATCCCCTGAGCCTTCTCCTCTCCAAGCTGAACACCCCCAGCTCTCCCAGCCTTGTCTCCAGAGCAAAGGGGCTCCAACACTTGGAGCGTCTTGAAGGCCTTCTCTGGACTCGCTCCAGCAGCTCTATGCCCTGATGTTGGGGGCCACAGAGCTGGAGGCAGCTCTGCAGGCTGGGATCTCACCAGAGAAAATCATCTGCTGTCAGATTAAAAGATGTATTATTTTGTGCCCCGGGCTGAACCTCTTACTGGCTGATGGTCCCTGTGGCTCACACATGAAGGATCTCATGCCCTGACTGCTCCTCACGAAGGGAATGAGCGCAGTGGGGCTGGAAGGAAGGGAGATTGATCCAGGATGTACTGGGGCACTTGGGTGGTTTTGCCACAACCAGTGGCACCACGGATGACAACAACAGAATTGTGATAGATTGCATCCAGAATTTCACTTTCAAAATTCTTCACAGGTAAGGCCTCCCTCTCTTCCTGGATCTGGAAAAAAAAAATCCAGGACATTTAAAAATCTCCAAAAATCAGCCTGTTCTGCTCCACATCTATACTTTGCCTTATTTTTCTACCCTTTTCCCTTACGCAAAGGAGAAACTGCCAAAGAACAGGCCATAGTTTCTATTTTTTCCTGGCACAGCACAACTCATCCCCACATCCATCCCAGTGGAACATCCAGCACTTCTGAAAACGTCGTGTGTATTTGTGCTGAAATCCAGCCTTACACACTATGTGTTATGTTCAACCCCTTCTGGAAAAGAAAGAGGCTAGTCCAAGGACGACAGGTCCCAGGACGCACACTTACCCTCTGTAATTCCCGATCCTGCTCCAGACGGCACATGAAATCACTTTTCAGGTCCATGCTTATTTGCTCCGGAGTGAGCTGCAAGTGCAAGATGTTGTTTGGAGGCTTTTTGACCCCTTTTCTTATCCACATAATAACTTCAGTATTTGATCATTCACACCAACATCGTGATCCCAAATATCAATAAAGGATCACTTCCTACATAACTCCCTGAAATCAGTTACGCCTCTCAGCTGTTTTATTTCCTTCATTCCAGCGTATTAAACATTCATCCCCATAGAAGTCTCTCAGAAAGATCCAAAACGCTGGAAAAGAACGATTGTTTAAACACTTAGAGTGCTTGAGAAGCACACTATTCAACAGGAAGCCAAGGCGGTGCTGCCTTATTCAGGAGCGCGGTTCCGGGGCGCTGCAGGGAGGACGGAGGTGACGCGCTGGGCGCTCCCCTGCTCCCTCCCGGCCGCCGTCTGGCCGCGCGCAGGCGCTGCGGGGCGCTGCTGCAGGGGGCCCGGCGTCGGCTCGAGCGGGCGGTGCTGCCCCGGTGCCCCCGGCGCGGCCATGGGGGACGTCAAGAACTACCTGTACGCCTGGTGCGGCAGGAGGAGGGTGATGCCGGCCTACGAGATCCGCGCCGCCGGCGGCCGCGGCCGGCAGACCTTCCTCTGCGAGGTGCGGGCCTGC